>JAEIFV010000862.1:0-131515 GCA_018904265.1 Lordiphosa collinella | reverse complement strand
TTCGTAATTAACAATTTGTTATGCTTTTCCATGATATCACCAAGTTTGGTCGAAATCACACATCTATATAGTATAGATCCCATAGAAAAGAAAGGTTTAAAAAGTAGTCTTAGTTAGAAAAACTTTTTTGTTTTCAATGGAAGCTGCAACGGTATACAAAACTTCGGCCGAGCCGAAGTTAAGTTTCCCCTATTTTTTTAAACTTAAATTTAAGTACACTGAAAGAAAAAAACCGAGATCATTGTACTCATTTTGAGCACATTCGTTCTCAAAAACTAATCATTAGCGGATTTTCTTTTTTGAAGAACAATTTCTCACCCCAAGAGCTTCTTTTTGAGAACGCAAAATTTTGACCGACTTTCTTATTTGTTTAAAGATGGGATATATGATGATTTTCCAGAAGCGTGGTGCTACATTAGCCGTTTTCAAAATCTTATTTAGCACTCGATCTTCTCCAGATGCTTTGTTTAGTTTAAGACCTGAAATTGCTAGCGCAATTTCGCTTGAGGATATTAGATATAAGTTTCTCATTTCACTCATTCTCTCTCTCTCTCATCTCTCATCTATTACACCGATTGCCTCAAAAAGGATATTTCACTTTCTCCTTCATTTTTCCAAGAGCATATAGATATGTACCAACACAGCCCAACAGCAGATTCCGCCAGATCCTCAAAACTTCAACATATTCATAAATTTTCAAGTTTGTTTAAACAAATTTCCAAAAAAAAAAATGTGTTTTGTTCTTGTCCGATATTATTTATTTGCCTAAGTGGCAAGGAGGCAAGCAAAGCTTGATTGGATGCGGGTGGGCGAAGTAGCAGGACACAAAAAGGGTTGCCACACACAGACACTCACATGCGGGTTACTTGAGTATAAGCCTGCGGGTCAGGGCTCTACGTAATGGTGATAAAATATGCTCAAATTTGCCAAATATGAAAAGGTACAAAACTGCCGCCCGCACCCAACGCCACACACCACTCCACCCCACCCACACAGACCCTCGGGGCTCTAAGCCAGGGTTCTGGTTGGACACAATCTGAATTTTACATATATTGAAATCAAGTAGCGCAAGAAAGTGCCACAACCACAGAACACAGCTCCCGAATCTCGGCGAAATGAAAATAAATGTGTTCGCTAAAACGAAGCGATTGATTTTACTCCCTCAAACCCGGGCAGGGGGATAGCTGGACAGCAGAGGCAGCATTCAGTGAATTTTTTATTCAAACAAATTGAAATGGAATTTCGTTTCTGTTGTTTGTTGGTCCTGTCTGCGGGCGTCATGTTGCCCAGCCCCGCCCAATGGGCCGGCTGGTCATTCATGTGTGTCAAAATGGCAAACTGAATTTTCCAACGAGTATTCATACATTCAAATGCCCCATACGACGCGTCGCGGCTGCGACCCCGGCACATGCGTTAATATTTCCGGGCGTAATGTCAGGCCGGTCATAAAATAACAAAAAAATATACAAAAAAAAATTGAAATACCCAGAAGAATGGCAAATACAAGTAATAGAAATTTCACATACGCCAAATTGTCACGCATTGAATTATTTTTGTTTGGTTTGCCAAAAAAAAAGGACAATAGCAAAAAAAACAGAACTGAAAAATAAAATTTGCATTTTATTCAATTTTTTCGGCATCCGTGCTCCCCCTCCTCACTCAGTGGTTTTCGATCGCCAATCGCATTGTTCTGGTTATTTACGAGTTTGCTAAGTGCGCGCACACACCCGTGCCATGCTCCATTGAGCAAACGTACGAGTTGTGCAAACCCTTTGCTCACATCAAACCCGGACATGACAAGCAAATTTTTGTAGTTTACATGCAGTACTACGCGGGCAGCCTTTTATGAATGTTCGGGGCATGAGAAGTTCCAGTTTGTCAAGTTTGGACCTTTTAGCGTAAACTACTTAGCTCAGAACGTTCCCCAGTTAATCCACCGACACAAAAATAGTCTGTTGAAAGATATGGTCATCTGAAAATAGCCTGTACCTTTGGGCCCAGTACGTAGACGCTGAGCATTTTCTCGCAGCTAAAATTGTTTCATAATTCTCAGAGCGGCCTAGCTGAATACCCGGCGTCGCCCGGGTTCTAATGATTCTTAAGAGAGCGATTATATTCAATCTAGTGCAGGCTGCATGTCGGTATAAACGTTTTGGACCGTTCGATCTTTTTCTCTATATAAAAGTTTTCATGATAATCTAAAATCAAAAATATTTTGCAAAATTTCGTGATTTTTTTGACCGTTTGGTTAATACTTCCTATTTACCCGTCTACAATTGCCGTCTATCAAATCTTCACAATAATCCAGTCTTAAATCAAAAATTTGCAAATTTCGCAATATTTTGGGCCGTGTAATCTACATCTTCCATCTACCAACGCCGGCATTGTAATATAAGCACTAAGCGCTTTCATAAATTCTCAAAAGGTTATTTGGCAAATTTCGAGTTTTTTCGACCTTAGAAGCCTTCGCGGGCAAGCGTTGCCCAAAGTTTTATGGCAATCAGATGAACGGTAAAGTCTTTGAAATTTCGCTGTTTTATGACCATTTCCGGCCCATTTCTTCAATTCAGTTACCTTCGCGGGCAAGCGTACAACCATTCGTCAAAGCTTCATCAAAATCGAACATTTTGCAAATTTCGCTGTTCTTGGACCATTTTCCGCCCATATCTTCTACTTGGAAACCTTTCCGGGCAAGCGTCGAACCAATATCCAAAGATTTACCGAAACCGCAAATTTGTTCATTTTCGCGGTTTTTGGACAATTTTCTGCAAATTTCTTCAACTTAGAAACCCACCCGAGCAAGGGTTCAATTCATTCCCCAAAGTTTGATTGCAATCGGATGAACGGTATAATTTGGCGAATTTTGCGATTTTTGGACCTTAGAAACCTTTGCGGCCAAGCGTCTAACCATTGACCAAAATTTTATCGCAATCGGATGAACGGTATAGTTTTTGAATTATCGCGGTTTTTTGACTATTTCCCGCCCATTTCTTCAAATCAGAATCCTTCACTCGCAAGCATCTAAACATTCTCCAAAGTTTTTTAACAAACAAACATTTTGCAAATTTCGCGGTTTCTTCTACTTGGAAACCTTTCCGGGCAAGCGTCGATCAATTTCCCAAAGTTTTAGCGAAAACGTACATTTTACAATTCGCGGTTTTTGGACCGTTTTCCGCAAATTTTTATACCCTTGCAGAGGGTATTATAAAATTGTCCGGATGTTTGTAACGCATAGAAGGAAGCATCTCCGACCACATAAAGTATATATATTCTTGATCAGCACGACGAGCTGAGTTGATTTAGCCTTGTCCGTCTGTCCGTATGTCCGTCTGTTTCTATGCTATCTCCTCCGTCAGTTTTAAAGCTATCCTCACCAAACTTTGCACAAAGTCTTTTGGTACAAATACGCTGCACATTTGTCGGAACCGGCCGGAACGGATGACTATAGCATATAGCTGCCATAGGAACGATCGGTTGAAAAACTAGTCTTAAAGAGAAAAACTTTTTTGTTTTTAATGGAAACGCCTCCAAAGTACGTATTACTTAGTTTACTATCCCTTCCCATGATTTCACTAAGTTTGGTCGAAATCGGATGACTATAGCATATAGCTGCCATAGGAACGATCGGTCGAAAAACTAGTTCTAGTGAGAAAAACTTTTTTGTTTTTAATGAAAACGTCCTTATCATTGGCATACACTTATTTTATATACTTTTACACAATTCTACAAAGATTGGTCGAAATCGGATGACTATAGCATATAGCTCACATAGGAACGATCGGTCGAAAAACTGGCATACACTTATTTTATATACTTTGACACATTTCTACAAAGTTTTATCAAAATTGGATGACTATAGCATATAGCTGCAGTAGGAACGATCGGTCGAAAAAGAAGTTCTAGTGAGAAAAACCTTTTTTTTTTAATGAAAACGTCCTTATCATTGGCTACACTTTTTATTTACTTTGGACACATTTCTACAAAGTTTTATCAAAATCGGATGACTATAGCATATAGCTGCAGTATGATGATCAAATTAAATGACACGCCTCCAAATTTCGCATTAACAGTGTATTATGCTTTTCCATGATTTCACCAAGTTTAAAAGAAATCAGACATCTTTGGAGTATTGATCCCATAGAAAGTAATGTCCAAAAAGTAGTCTTAGAAAAACTTTTTGTTATCAATGGAAGCTGCAGGGTATACAAAACTTCGGCCGAGCCGGTTAACACCTATTTTTTCAACTTATAAACCTTCCCGGGCAAGCGTTCAACCATTCCCAAATTTTCATTGCAATCGGATTAGGTTTAGATGCCCATAAGGGACAAAGATACTTTCACTTTTATAGATATAGAAAAAAAATATGAATTTCGATGATCAGTAATATTAAAATTATTATCAAACCGCAACCTCCCTCAGAGCTCTAAATATTATACCAAAAGTAAGAAAGAAAGTCGGTCAAGCCCGACTATAACATACTCTGTACCTGTGAAGTGCTGCCCATCACCGTTGCGACCGGTGCTACCCATAATTGTTTGTTTTCATTATAACTCGACAACCGTTCATCCGTTCTCCTTCCTTCTGTATATATTATTGATCAGGTTGACGAGCTGAGTTCATTTAGACCTGTCCGTTCGTCTGTCCGTCTGGCTGTCTGTTTCAACGTAAGCTAGTCTCTCAGTTTTAAAGCTATCGATTTTCCATTGTCATCTTTCTATTGCACGCTGCTAAACGAAAAAGTTTTTCTCACTATAACTTCAACCGATCACGGCCAAACACGGACTCAGCTGCAATGAACCCGATTTTTCGAAAAGGAGCCAGTTGTCGCAAGAAGTGTTAATCTGCACATTTTCGTTAATAACACTACACTTATAACTTTTTGCAACGCTGTGCCATGCACAACTAATATTCCACGAAACACAGCTGCAACTGGATAACGGAGTGACCCCGAATCACGGCCGCCATTGGCGCACCCATTGAAAATGGGAAGAGAGGGATCATGAAGTTGTGCAAAAGTATGTAACAGGTAGAAGGAAGCAATTCCGACCCTATAAAGTATATATATTCTTGATCAGCATCAACAGCCGAGTCGATTTAGCCATGTCCGCTGTCCGTCCGTCTGTCCGTGAACGCGTGTTTCTCAGAGACTATAGAGCTAGAGTCACAAATTTGCTGGAGATAGGTGTATACCCGATTCAACACGAATTTGTTTCAGATTTGGAAAACCCCCCCCCTAAGCAAAACTGTAGAGCACAATTTAGAAGACAGAAGCCAATATCTATGATAAAGACGGTAAAAACACCGAAGTTAAGTGAATTTTGCTTGTGGGAGAGGGGGGGGGGGGGTTTGCATTGTCAGTTATCGCGCGCGGCCGCGTTTGGTGTGTGTTTTTTTTTTGGATCGCCAGGGGATGTCCAAAAGATACTGCGCCGTCAAATACACGATTCAAAAACGGGCATAAAACCCCTCAAAAACCATCCGAACTAGATGATGGAGTGAAACAAGTACGAGGTAGTGGTACAAATGGTGACCATAAGGGTAAAAATTGTTTTGTTTTGGGAGGCCGGAAGGTGTGTTTCGTGTTGAACTGTGAGGTATTTTATATCTCAGAGTGAAAATGAGTTAGTGGAAGTTTATCTGTCTTTAATCATAGGTTTGGAATTAGTCTGTGGGTCCATCTTGCGTTTGTGGCCATGTTCCACCGCGCCGCCATGTAGCCATAGACGCAACTCTTTCCGACTTCGATGGCGTCGATCGTCACCGGACTTTCCATCACTCTCGCCCCTCGTAGATCTCCTTCAACGAGCCAGTATATCCACCGGCACCACTACCAGAACTAAGGCTGCCTCACCGAGACCGTCCGGAATCCGGATATCACTGAAGTGCGCTTAGTCTGTAAGGCGTTGCAGCTTCTTTTGAAGGCTCTTGTTACCGCCACAGACGCCCAATTGGTGCGGCATAGAGCACACCGAGGTAACTACCAGCCAGTAGTTGTCGCCTTCAGCTCTGGGCCCTCCACGTTAGGTAGCACCACGAAAGGGCTCTCTGTATTTTGGAAGCTTTTTGGCTAGCATACTCGACATGGGGTCGAAAGCTCATCCTGTTTTCCAGCATCACACCCAAGTATTTTATGTACTCCTTCGATTTTACAGTACATTGTCCACCAGTAAGTTCGTAAACTCTATCTTCTCCTGTTGTGATGCACCGCCTCCGTTTTTTGACCAGCTAGTTCAGATGCGCTTCCTTCATCCAACTGCCCACTCGTCTTATCGCCGCATTTCAACTGACTCCAGCTGTCCAATTTCCTTTGCTACAACTACGAGCGCTAGGTCATCCGCAAACCCTATCAGCTTGCAGCCTGGGTAGTTGTACTCTTAGACCTGTCACATTATGTTCCAAGAAGTGGTCCAAGAACCGACCCCTGTGGGGCGCCTGCCGTACGCTGTAACGCCTTGGGCCTTCCTCGGTATCATACACTAGCACTCTGTCTACAGGTAGTTAGATACGATCCGTTGTAGGTAGGTAGTCTCCAAATTGTGTAACGCCCTAGTATGCGCGACCAGCTAGCCGAACTAAAGGCATTTCGGATGTCCAGTGTTACCACAGCACAGTATTCCTTGTGCCCCATCTCCACCGAGTTCCCTCAAAGCCTTGGTTGCAATATCGACAACCGCCTTGACTAGACCGTGTTCGGAACATATTGGGAGTCGATGCGGATCCCTTATTGTTTTGTAGTCTAGTGAAAAAAAATACTAAAAACTGTTGTATCTAAAAGTTGGAGGTTCAGGCCAGAATGACGACAATTCTGCGTCGTTTGATATCTCATTGAACAAAATCGGTCCAGTAGTTTTGGCTGTATCGCGGCCGCCTTTTGGAAAAATATTTTTAAATATCTGAGCTATGAAAAAACATTCGACTTTTTTCCGGCCCAACTTGTACTACCCCCTTAACATCGGTTAATGGTTATGATTTCCGTTACGATTTTAGTCCCAGTAATATTCTGAACTTATATGAATATTTAATCTACATACACCATCTTTCTATTTCTACTACCTCTGCTATTTTAGCACCTCTCTGGGATGCGATGTGTTCGACAAATTGCTGGCGTCGACTGCTCGCCTGTTTGGACGTTTCGCCAGCTATTGCATTAGACTTTCGTGTTGCAGGCATACTTCAGTGAATTACAAACTATTTTATAACGATTAAAGCTTATTTCTTTTAAAATTCGAGCGCATCAGTTCGATCCAAGCATCCTATGCACATATGAAAAATGGGTTTTCGTCTTTAAGTGGTGGTGGTTTGCTGAAATTGTGATAGCAGTCTATTAACTGTTAGTAAATGTCCTTTAGTTCTGTTAAGCACCCCATTATCGACAACCTATATACGTAGTATCTTGAATTGTTGTACAACAACTTGTTAATTTTACGTGTTTCCGCCGCTCAACCTGATGAAGTGCATCTTATCGCTATTCAATCACTAAAATTGCTTAAGTACCGCCTTGCATTGCCAGTTGTTTAGCTCTCGTATTTGTATTTGCCACGCAATTTTCTTGTTATCCACCCAGTTCCACCGCCAACGCTATTTCCATTCCGACTTCCGCCTAGTGCAGAACCACGGCACTTGGCACTTAGCACCTTGGTGACTTAACGCACTAAATGAAGCTAGGCACGCACCAAACGGAGCCGCAACCCTTCGCATTTAGTTGAGGTGTGTTTAAGTTTTAATTGCCGGCAATTAAAAGTACTCGCTTAGACATACATAGATACAAACAAACAAGGACACACACACACACACACACATACATATGAATACAGTTTCGCCGTATCGAAGGCAATTGAACGCCAAACACTTGAGCGTCAAGTGCCAAGTTAGTTTCAGCTGGTAATTACCCGGATGATCAAGATGAGGACGACGACGACGACGACGTTGATGATGTGTCCAGGCTTTAACTAATTAAAGAGTATTTTGCCTTGAACTGGCAACTGAAAATTTCCCAGACACAGATGTAGACACAATTCCCTTCACCCCGCCGCGTCGTCTTACATATTAAAAATATGTATAAAGCAGCAAAACTTCGTCGACTTTGTACTTTCACACTTTGCCTGATTAAAACGCCGCCCAGCCCAGCCCAGGCTGGCTCCGCCTCTGCCTTCACGGGTTTGGGGAGTAGAGCAAAGTTTTTGGCAAAAGCAAAAGCAAAAGGCTTTAACTGCAGCGTCTACAACTTGTGTCCTTGAGAACTTTCTTTCACTTCCTTTCATTTCCATAAAAATGCCTTGGCTAATTTCATAACTCACAGCCGAAAGAAGAGTAAAAAGTAAGAGGGAAGCAAACTAATTGCAAGGAGTACAGCGCGAGATTGCCAACGGTTTTTCGGATTCGGATTGAGATTCAGTTTTGGATTTGGGATTCACATGCACACGCACACAGACTCATTAGCTTTGCTTCAGTTAATGCAAAAATCAAGTACCCCAGCTCCGATGTCTGACATTTTGCGTGCGCGTTAATCATCATCCTATACGCGTAATTACAGAGAGACGGAGTCGGCGGAGATGGCGTTCTCATCGTCGTCCTCCGTGGAATATTAAAAAGACTTGGCCCAGGCAAATCAAAAAGCGGGAGGAAGAGGCGGAGCTTGGATCTGCTTTGCGGTTGCCATTCACTTTTTGTGGCTGCTCTGCAGTCCCTGGCCACGCATCTTATTAACCCACCACAAAAGTCCCCACCACTCACCAGTTACCAGCCACCAGCTATGCAAGACGGGGCCTTAGACAGACTTTGTTTATTCTATATAAAGAAATATATATATATTCAATTCCAGACTTTATTTGTTTCAAGTAATGGGTTAGCTACTTCATCATCTTACAACTTATATTCAATTAACAGCGTCTTGAGGAAGGACCATTACCTCTCGTTTGAAGCTTTGTGTACAATTGCAGTTAGAGTTCCTGAAAAAAGAAAAGATTTGAATTTTTCTTTAATTGTGGATTTTCATTCAGTTCTTTCACATCGAATCCAGCTTCTGGAGTTTTTCATTTATAATCTATGTTTGATGTATCGATGTGTTCTTTTGTAATTTTCGTCAAGTAATTTTGATTACAATTTCTGCGCCAGACCAGAACAATTAAGAAATCAGAATCGAAAACAAAATCATCCTTTAAAGGGTTTTAATATTTTCGCGCAAGCTGCTTTGGAATTCCCTAGTAGTTATAGCATCGCAGGCATGGAGAGACTTTCTTTCTTTCTTCTTCTTCTTCTTTGGCCATCACAACCGTTTTACGGTCTCGGCCGCTGCCACTAATGCCCGCCACTCGCCTCTGTCCCGAGCGACATTCTACCAGGAGGACACTCCCAGCTTCGCAATATCTCCCTGCACCTAGTCGCGCCATCTCCGCTTCGGTCGACCCTGCGGGGGAATGCCTCCCAACTCGTTCGCATGTCGATTGTACACCCGTTTTGCTGGAGCGTTATCATCCATACGGGTAACATGTCCTATACAGTGATTCAGTTCGTGATTCATTCGGATGCAAAATTCGCCGCCAACGTTTAGAGGTCCATAAGTCCTCCGCAATTGCCGCCTCATCCTCTTTTGTGATTGTCCATGTTTCTGCGCCGTATAGCAGGACTGGGATGATAAGCGACTTGTATAGCGCAATTTTCGTTTTCCGCGAGAGGGCTCTGCTCTTGAACTCCTTATTGAGCCCGTAATAACATCGGTATGCAAGAGTTATTCTTCTTCGGATATTCAGACTGGTGTTGTTGTCGCTGGTTATCGTCGTTCCGAGGTAGACAAATTCCTTAACAATCTTGAAGTTTTAGTCTTCCATTGCAACAGATTGTCCAAGCGTTGACTCCCTGCGCGTTGATTTTAGGTATTTCGTCTTTTCCTCATTTACCGCTAAGCCCATAAGTTTTGACTGTTTCTCTATCTCTGAGAACGCCCGTTTTACCACAGATTCGCTTTTGCCGATGATATCAATATCATCGGCATATGCAAGTAGCATGTTATCTCTGGTAAAGATGGTGCCCGTTCTGTTAGCATTTGGGCACTGGCGCAGTATGTACTCCATCAGCAGATTGAAGAAGTCGCACGATAAGGTATCACCCTGCCTAAATCCTCTTTTGGTATCGAAAGGCTCGGAGCGGTCTTTTCCTATTTTGACGGAGCTTTGTGTGCTTCTCAACGGCATCATGCAAAGTCGAATGTACTTTGCTGGAATACCAAAGGTAGACAGGGCTTCGAAGAACTTTGACCTTATCGGCGTGTCAAAGGCGGCTTTGTAGTCAACAAAAAGGTGGTGGGTGTCGATATTTCTCTCTCGGGTCTTCTCCAGGATTTGTCGCAATGGGAATATCTGGTCCGTGGTGGATTTGCCAGGTCTAAAGCCACACTGATGAGGTTCAATCAGTTCACTTATTCTCGGCTTTAGACGTTCACATAGGATGCATGATAGAACCTTATATGCGATGGGAAGGAGACTGATCCCGCGGTAATTGGCGCAAACCGCAGGGTCTCCTTTTTTAAATATTGGACAGAGTACACTTAGATTCCAATCTTCGGGCATGCTTTCTTCGGACCATACTCTGCATAGGAGTTGGTGCATGCACCTTACCAGCTCCTCACCGCCAGCCTTGAACAATTCAGCAGGCAGCTCATCCGTGCCAGCAGATTTGTTATTTGTTAGCCTTTTTATGGCTAACAAGACTTCATTATGGTCCGGCGGATCTATCTCTATGTTATCGATTGGTGGTGTCGCTACTTCCCCAGAGGCGGCATTGTGTTCGTCATCACCTCCCAGCAGGTTAGAGAAATAGTTTCTCCATTTGTCGAGTGCCACTTCCGGATTTCTGACCAGATTTCCGAGCTCGTCCTTCAATAGTGTGACTCTGGGCTTAAAACCTTCGGATAGTTGCCTAATCTTTTGGTAGAATTTTCGAGTCTCACTCCTTCCGAACAGCACTTCGACTTCCTCCCTCATGCGCCTTTCCTGCTCATTTTTCTTCCTTCTGAAAAGGCGCTTCTCCTCTCTCCTTTTCTTCCGGTATCGCTCCTTAACAGCCCGCTTTGCTCCAGACTGCAGAGTTCTCCTGTAGGCAGCGTCTTTTTCTGCAGTAGCGCGGCGGCACTCATCATCGTACCATGACTGTTTTCGGGTGTTCTCGGCAAATCCGAGAGTCTCCTTGGCAGCCGTACTCATAGAGTGTGAAATATGCTTCCACTGTTCGTCTACACCAGAAGGGCTAGGTGGGGTTTCCCTGAGCAGCTGGGTGAGTTTTGCTGAGTAAGCTTCGGATGTCCGTTGTGATTGTTTAAAAATATTAAGCTGATCATATAGGATGATCGCACGATGGCGCAGAAACGATCATTGGAAGCACTCAAACCAGCATTGAAATATTTGCGCTACCTAATCGTCGCTTTGGTCGCATGATGATAGTGTTGGCGGGCGACTTCCAACAAAAACTTCGAAACTTCCGAAATCGTCTGCTGCGAATGAACAAAACGCATGTCTCATCGTAATTGTGGCATTACGTCAAAAACTATTCCATTGAGCATGAATAAGCGAGTGAATGGGAAATGTTCGAATTCCGGTAAATATTTTCAGTGATAAAGGGTGATTTTTTTAGAGCTATAGGAAAGTTTTTCAAAAAAAACACATAAAATTCAGAAAAAATGCATGAAATCTTTATTTGAATCGATAGTACGGTCCATATAATTTAATGTTTGAAGATTATTTCATGCAAATGTTGACCGTGACTGCGCCTCAAATGGTCCATCCGCTTAGTCCAATTTTGGCATACTCTTTCCAACATTTCGGCCGGTATCTCACGAATAAATGCATCAATGTTGTCTTCCAATGCGTCAATTGAAGCGGGCTTGTCTGTATAGACATGCGCTTTAACATAGCCCCACAAAAAATAGTCTAAAGGCGTTAAATCGCACGATCTAGGCTGCCAATTGACCGGTCTCGAACGTGAAATAAAATGTTCACCGAACTCGCCTCTCAATAAGTCCACGTGCTGTGTGGCATGTGGCACCGTCTTGTTGAAACCACATGTCATGCTAGTCAAGCTCTTGCAATTTGGGCAAAAAAGAGTTGGATATCATCTCACGGTAGCGCTCACCATTCACAGTTACGTTACGATTCGCATCATCTTTGAAGAAGTACGGTCCAATGATGCCACCAGCCCATAAACCGCACCAAACTGTGACTTTTTCTGGATGCATTGGTAGCTCTTGCAATGCTTCTGGCTGATATTCACTCCAAAATCGACAATTCTGCTTATTTACGTACCCATTGAGCCAAAAATGAGCTTCGTCGCTGAACACAATTTTTCGGTAAAAAAGTGGATCTTCGGCCAACTTTCCAAGAACACATTCACCAAAAATTCTACGTTGCGGTAGGTCGTTCGGCTTCAATTCTTGCACCAGCTGTATTTTGAAAGACTTCACACCTAAATCCTTCCGCAAAATTTTCCACGTTGTTGAGTAACAGAGGCCCAATTGCTGCGAACGGCGACGAATCGATAATTGATGGTCATCATTAACACTGGCCGATACAGCTGCGATATTTTCTTCAGTTCGCACTCTACGTAAGCGTGTTGGTGGTTTAATGTCCAACAATGTAAATTTGGTGCGAAATTTAGTCACAATAGCCCGAATAGCCGCTTCAGTGGGTCGATTAAACTGACCATAAAATGGAAGAAGCGCGCGATTAACTTTCTTAACGCATTTTGATAATAAAATTCAATAATTTGCAAGCGTTGTTCGTTTGTAAGACGATTCATGGTTAAATTATAGACCAAACTGAAGATGTTTGACAGTGAAACAAAACAGGAAACGTGCGTGAGCTGTTTAAACCAGTGTTGCCAAAATAGATAATAGTGTCAAAAACTAAGAAAATAAATTTATTTTTTAATTTATTTCATAGAAACGAGGAAATTAAAGGTTCTGGTCACCCTTTAAATGTGTTTCATAACTAACTATTTTTTTAGTATTTCTGAAAATATCTGTGCTCAGACCCAACTGCATATGGCTAAATGCATATTGTAATTCCCAACTGGTTCTATAAGTGTTTTACATGCCAAGTTGCATTCCACTGCAGCTATTTCTTTTCCTTCAAATACCACCGAACCAAAGCCAAAGCACAACGCTTCACTCATCCTGCTTACCCACTTGAAGTAAATCCCAGGCAAGTGCAAAAGTACTTAGGAGAGTAACCCGAAAAGAATGTCAACTGAGTGTTGAGTGTCAAAGACGGCAGACGGAAGCAAGTTGCTCGCAATCAAATCTCAAATCCGTTGAGCAGAGCAGAAGAGGGGTTACTGGGTGGGGTGGGTAGGGGATGGGGGCGCGAAAACATAGCACTGAACAGCAAAAGCACTTAACTCTTAAAGGCGAAATGCTTGTAAAATTTAAGCCCTACTTAATTTGCGATATGCTCGTAAACAATTGCCCAAGGCCTCCCAGTCTCTCTAGCCACCCATTGTGGCACTTGTCATTGGCCGCGGGTGGGTTGATGGTTGCTGCCTACGCCGCTCACCGCCCCCCTCTCCGGCAACTCTTTGACAATTTTTACTAATTTTAATAAAGCGCCAGGCGCCAAGACAAAGGCACAGCTGCTTTACCCTTGTGTTCGCGTCTCAAGCAACCCGATATCATAAGACAAAGACTCACATCAAGAGGAAACCACAGAGGCTACACCTACTCCACTCACTCCCCTCTGCTTGCCTGCATATATAAGCCAAAATGATGAACCGCAAAGGCAAAAGTGTTAGCCAAGCTGCGGGCCGCCAAAAATATGGTGTGCTCCACAGCGACATTTTCTTAACGCCAGGAGCGTGCAAGTTCTGGAGGGTGGTGGGGCGGGGGTTGGCATTCCAACTTACTTCTTTCAATTTTGGTTTTTCTTATTTTCGGTGTGGCGCGGTTTCTCATTATGCAGACGTCGACGACGACGACGACGATGTGAAGATATGCCAGTGGTAATGATTAGAGATGGAAACGAGCATAAAAATTGGTACCCGAAATCGCGGGAATACCATAAGGTCCTTAAGAGCCGGACATTCTGGAATCCATGGCGAAATGATTGGTTTAAAACCGACGTTTTTATGACTTCTGATTTGTAGGGAGCAAGGAATTGCAAATGGTCCTTCGAGCCGGATATTCTGGAAACAATTTCGTTTGAATAGCTTGATGGGAGTACGGTGTTTGGACTTCTAGAGCCCAAAACGTTATGACAAGCTGAAACTTGGAAAGATGAATTATCCACAACCAATCAAAGTAGATCGTGTCACATGCCCATCTCTAGTTTTTAAATGATTATAGCCGGGAAGAGGAATGGAAAATGGGGATAAGGTACAACCGCCGACCTCGCATCAGCGGCACATTTGTGTGCAGTGGCTGCCGCAGCCGTTGGGAATTTAACCCATTCAGGACGCTCACCCTGCCCCCTAACCCATTCGCGGGTTTGCCTGCCTGCCTGCCTGCTGGGTTGCCAGTGGATTACTCAATTAATTTAATTATGCGCTGTCAATCATTTCGTTGCCTGTGCCCAGGACGTTGCGCTGTCTGCCTACCAAAGCCACCAAGCCTCCTTCCCTCTCTTGCTGTATATTGGACCTAGGCACAAAAATGACTTATTTTCTTGTTGCCACTTCATTTTTGTTGTCCTTAGATTTTCGCCCAAGTCTGTGGCCGCTCAGCCACTGCCCCCCACTGCTTTACCCTTTGGCAACCCTTTCCCCCCCAGACAAACCGCGACCGCGCCGAAATAAGAGAAATCATTTGCGTTTTTGCTGGAGATGCTAATCCCTTCTACCCCCCAAACCGCTAGCACCACTAGCATCACTCTACTGTTCAGCATGCATAGCGCATCCTGATCCTTCATCGTTGTTGGCATCGTCGTCTTCATGTTGACTTTTCCATTTGCCTTGGCAATTTCTTGCACTGTTTTTTCTTTGAACCCGTCAAGTTGCTCTGCTTCCTTTTTTCGTATCCTGCGGGCTTTGTTTGTGCGCGTATTTGTATAAGCTTGCATGTGCGTGTGTGTGTGTCTGTGTGTGGGTGTGTGTGGTGTTTGCTTACATGTGTAAATTACTTTTCAATCTTGTGATTACTTTTTTCTACATTTAATTATTTTAATTACGACCCAATGCACAGCAACTCAAAGAGAAAAGAGTTCAGCTCGAAGCTTCATTAAAGCAATCAAACATTCCCAAAGAACTGTGTGGACTCAATGGAAACTTAATATGTAGTCTCGGTTCTCATCAGTCATATCCGAAGTCAAATTTTGATTTTGAAGCTGAACTGATCGAATGGCATTCAAAAAAAAGATGACAATTTAAAACCATGGGAAACAATGGGGAAACCTGGGAAATCACCAACATTTCGAAAACAACTGATTTCAAAATCTTCAAAGAATATGAGCACCAACTATGCACTTTGGAAACTTACTGAAAAGTAAAAGTGGCAAGTAATCCCAGCTTTGCGCTTTTGATGCCAGATGGGTCTTGGTCTAGATCAGCAAAGTAGAGGGCAGAATCCTTTGCAACTAATCTGTAGAATGTAGCATGTAGAATACAACGCATTACTGAGTTCTAGGAAGCACCCTTACATCTTGAGCCCCCGACTGCAACTGTAACATTCCAGAAAGTCACAGAAATCGTCAAAGCCTAAAAAACCCCAAAGCTTCTGATGAGGACTTGCTAGATAACAGAACCTTAAAGATTCTGTCAACAAGGCACTGCTGTTTATGGTACTAATAAGTGATTTTTTAGCAATTTTCTATTTGGCAACCCTGTTCTTGGCAGCTCAGCTGTTTTCGTGTCACGTGTTACTGTCAAACATGTTCAGTTTGGACTAAGATTTAACCATGAATCGACTTACAACCGAACAACGCTTGCAGATTATAGATTTTTATTATCAAAATTCTTGCTCGGTTAAGAAAGCGCAATCTAGTGAATAAATTTCGCACCAAATTCACATTATTGTACATTAAACCACCAACACGCATACGTGAAGTGCGGACAGAGGAAAATATAGCAGCAGTATCTGCCACTACGTGGAAAATTTAGCAGAAGGATTTGGGTTTAAAACCTTTTAAACTACAGCTGGTGCAAGAATTGAAGACCTACCACAACGGCTAACTTTTGGTGAATGGGCGCTGGCAAATTTGGATGAAGATCCACTTTTTTAACGGAAAATTGTGTTCAGCGACGAAGCTCATTTCTGGTTGAATGGATACGTGAACAAACAAAATTGCCGTATTTGGTGTAAAAAGCTGCCATAAGCATTGCAAGAACTGCCAATGCTTCTCGAAATATGCACTGTTTGGAGTGAATTATGGACCGGAGGCATCATTGGATGACGCAGGCAGGAACTTTACTGTAAATGGATAGCGCTACCATGGGTTGACTACAAAGTTTTCTTTGCCCAAAATGGAAGAGCTGGACTTGGCTGACATGTGGCTTCAACAAAACGGTGCCACATGCCGCGAAACAATGGCCCAATTGAGATGCAAGTTCAGTGAACAGTTTATTTCACGTTTGAGGCTGGTCAATTGGCCGCCTAGATCGTGCGATATAACGCCTTTAGACTATTTTTTATGGTGCTATGTTAAGGCTCATGTCTATAGCGACAAGCCAGCAACAGTTGACGCACTTGAAGCCAATATTGAAGAATTTATTCGATCCTACCGGCCGATATGTTGGTGAGAGTATGGCAAAATTGGACCCATCGTATGAGCGATTTATTTACAACGGTCAACATTTACATGAAATCATCTTTAAACATTTAACCACGAGTATATAGATCGTTCCATAGACTCAAATAAAGATTTCATAGATTCCCAGTAGTTTTTTTGGTGCCAGGTGCTGCCGAAAGCAAGCCGTCAGGTGACCGGATCGGCACAGTATCCGGCGGTAACCTAAGGGTAACCATCGGCCTGGTCGATCAAGCGCAGAACTACCAGAAGGTCGCACATGAAGTGTCTGCCATCCGACTGACAGTTATAGGACAGCCATCGGTCAGGCCCCTGGCAGCCAGTTTGTAACACCGGCTTCGGTTCACATTTGGAAAATGTTAACCGTCCGGCAGTCTGTTTGGGACGCGTACACACTGACACCGGCCCCGGAGATCCGCAAAGCAGTACCCGTTTTTTTAAGTTGTCCGCAGGGTTCGGGGCCGGCCGTTGTTGGGTCGGAGATCCCGCGGGGATCGAACCTACGACCTTTTGCTCAGCAGGCAGATACACTACCTGCTGCACCACACCAGGCCACAATAAGTACATCCAGATAATTGATCTTTCTGACTCCTTTATATCTTTTATCAGTGATTTTCCAAAGATTCAGTATTGTGCAGCAATCGATCATATAGTTGGGAAGCCCGCCAATAGCACCGTCATCCGTATATATTGGTACTTAAAATAAAATACAGCACAGCAGCCATTCATTCTACCCACTGCATCACAACCGGCCACGACTAACAGACTAACTGTACATGAAATGACAGCCAGCTCCGTCTGCGTCCGTCTGCCGTAGAACGCGCGATCTCAGGACAATAAGAGAAGAGCCACAAATTTTAAGTAGATTGGTGTTACCGTTAAAACGAGATGTCAGAAGTGGAAAATCCTCCGATTTAAGCGCAAAAAACGTAAACATTCTGATAGACTTTCCAAACTTCAGTAAGGCTAATATCTATCTATTCTGAAAAGATCACTAAGATCGGACAATAAACACCGAAGTTATATAAGAATCATTTGTTGTGGGTGAGAGGGAGGGCTCATTGTCATTATAACGCGCGGCCGATGCCACGTTTGTGTGTATGTTGGAGTGTGTGTATGGAAAGGAAAACACACGAAATTAAGGGAACAGGGTATTTTGTAGTCGGGGCACTCGACTGCAGCTCCCTTTCTTGTTTATTCTTTTTGGTTAATAATACCGTCTGGCCGATGCATGGTCTATACCGCCTGCCGTATGGCGTGCCCAAACAGCCTGCCGTACGGCTAGTCACGACCGCTCGGCACCAGCTTCCGAATTTGATGACATCCCATATTAAATCTGTTATGGGAGCTGGTATGACGGGGGGCGGTGGCAGTCAGGAATCGGTCGACATTCTCCAGCTGGGCGGCGACAAAAAAAACTACTGGGTTTTTCTGAATTTTATGTAATTTATTTTAATCAAATCCGAAAGCATATAAAAAATCACCCATAAGTTTAGACAGAGATTTCGAAAGGGTTCATGGTGAGAGTAGTTCGTGAGACAAGGATGTAAATAAATCGGCACATAGTTCCTTGTTACTCGTGTCACCTGACAGAAGCTTATGAAGGAAAATCCCTCAAAGGTAATTCCTACAATTATTAAGCAATGGAAGATCCAATAAGCGTAGTCTATGTTCGTTGAGTGGTAGGTTTCTATTAGATCCCATTTGGTAGGGTGGAAACAAAACACATGATCCAAACGCAAGAATAGATCTAACCATAGAAAAATATAATTGTTTGGTACCATATGGATTGTTTGGTACCATAAAAAAATGTCCCCAATTAGCCCTTAAAATTAGAAATTCGCCTTTGAAATCCGTCCTAAGGCGACTCACCCTAAAATTTAGAAAAATAGTTTCTAAATATTAGGGAAAGCTTTTCTTAACCAAAGGGCTACTTTTCTTAGAATTAGAATCTCTTTCTGAATCATAGAAAACTATTTTCTTAAGATAAGAAATTTTTTTCTAATATAGAGACAAATTTTTCTTAATAAGAGAAAGGTATTTTCTTAAAAGCAGAAAAAATTGAAGAAAAAGACCACCGGTTCAGGTCCACCAACAGGTCCAGGTCCACTACCGGTTCCAGGTCCCCCCTCCTGGTCCACGTCCACCACCGGTTCAGGTCCAAGTCCACCACCAGTCCAGGTCCAAGTCCACCACCGGTTCAGGTCCAAGTCCACCACCGGTCCAGCTCCAGGTCCGCTTCGCTTGAACAACAACCCAGCTGCTTTGATTAATTTTTATTAAATAAATAAAAATTTTCAGGAACTGACTGGGATTAGAACCCAAGACCTTTGTCGTGCGCAACGACGGCGGCCGCTTAGACGGTTAGGCTATTTCACAGCGTTGAAATGGCACGTCTGAATGGGCTACTTATATTTTTGCACTGGAGAAAACATTTCTGAAATCTAACGCCTTTTTTCTAAAAGCAATGGCTACTATCGCCATATTTTTAAGAAAATTAGTTCCAGAAAACTTTCCTGTTTTTAAGAAATTACAGTAGTCTCTTTAAGGGCTAATATTTTCTAAAATTAAAGGTTAATTTTGCCCTATTTTTAAGAAAAAGACTTTAGAAAAATGCGTCCTAAATATCAGAAAAATCTGGCCTTTTCTTGTTTTTAGAAAAGTTTTTTCTAAAAAAAAATTTTTATGGCATATTTTTCTTAGTTGCAGAAAACTTTTTTCTGTTTATTAGAAAATTTTTCTAAATACCAGGGCAAATTTTAAAATAGGGCGATTTTTCTAAAATTCATGTCGAATTTTTTTCTGAGTGCAAGAACTCCCATAGTTTTATTTGCAATGCCCGATAAATGATCGATGAACCATAATTTGGGCATAAATTGTATTCCCAAATCGTCAACTTTGTAGAGGCGTTCCAGAGACTTATCATCAATTAAAAAGTTAGTCACAAAGATAAGACGTACTACGATGAACAGTTAAATATTTACACTTCTTATTGTTAAGAGGCAGACTATTGAACATGTACCAATTACACAGGCCGACAAAATGACCAACTTTGTGAGGTGCAGCCTTGTCGATGTAAAAATATGATCACTGATTTCAAAACTGATTTCGGCCTAGTTCCATCAGCTCTTGTTTCCAAGATATGGCAGAAAACCGATTTTGTAGAATTTTTGGCACTTAAGAAATTATGGAGGCCACACTAGGTACAAATATCTGGATTTATGAACTATATGCGACAGAGCACATATCAATGCATCTTTAAAAAATTAAAAGCGCTATAAAAATTCAGTGTCTAAATTAATTAATTTTAATTTATTTTTAATTATTTTGTTTTAAATGGAATCTCCTCCAAATTTTGTAATTGTTTGTTTGTTATGCTTTTTCATGATTCAACAAAGTTTGGTCGAAATCAGACATCTATATAGAATAGCTCCCTTAGAAAAGTAAGGTCCAAAAAGTAGTCTTAGTTAGAAACCTTTTTGTTGTCAATGGAGGCTGCAAGGGTATAGAAAAGTTCACTTTCCCTTATTTTTATACCCGTTACTCGTATAAATTCTTATATATATATATATATATTCTTGATCAGCTTTAACAGCCGAGTCGATATAGCCATGTCTGTCTGTCCGTCTGTCTGTATGAACACCTAGATCTCGGAGACTAAAAGAGCAAGAGCGACCACATTTTTTATGTAGACTCCTATTGTTCCTACGCAAGATTAAGTTTATTTCAAATTTGGGCCACGCCCCTTCCCGCCCCACAATCAAAATTGTTGAATTACTCCAACAATTTTAAAAGGCGCCGAATGAGCTGTTTGCTTGCATAATGTTGAAATATTCACATTAATGTTAATGCTCATTTAATGCTCATGTTAAATTAACTCTATACAACAGTAATACCTCTGAGTAACGGGTATATCAAAGTCGGGCAAGACCGACTTTACCCTACGCTCTCGTTCATACTAAAAATGAGATTGTTTCACCTTCGAGTGAAATCATCTTTTTATAAGATTGTTAAATTAACGTTTAAGTTGAGATTATAGTCTTGGGTTGAGATTTTCCCTGCTATGAGCATTTTTGTTACCGCTTCGTCTTGGTTTCGAGGCAATAATCTTGGTTTTAGATTGACTTTTTTTCTCAGTGTATAGGAACAATAATAGAGCTACTTGATTCAACATAGAATTTGTGAAATAAAAAGGCAGCTGTAAACAAATAACATTCAGGGAGTACTAGGTTTTTTATACTCTGCACCAAGAAGAAGACTTGAGTAAAATAACACATTTAAGACTTCTCTTGCTGCTGTTTATAAACAATCGCCAATCCCTTGAACTGAAGTAATCTACACCCATTTCCTTAAAACACCTTGAGTATAAAATGGAAGACAGTTTTTTCTTTTGTTCATTTTTGAGTTTTCATCAAGCTGGTTTTTTCCTTAAGTCTGCAGGCAAGTAGCTCAGCCGGTTCTTTCGATAGAATGAGGTCCCAAATAAGTTAATTAAATTCCAATTGATTAAATGACTGAGGGCTTTGGTAATCAAGCATGTTTAAATAGCTAGGGTCAGTCTCATCATTGTATCTTCCAATTTGAAGTCGTGAAAGTCAGGTTTTGGAAATTTCAACAGGATGTCTCGCTGTTTAAACTTTTGGATATTTTGAACCGTTGAGTTCTTTGTAACTGATGCTTTTTAAATTCACGGCGCAAAAATAGCAAAATAGCAAAGTTTAAAAATTTTAAAATCTTTTGTTTTTTCTATGGCCCATTGTCGCTTATGCCTTTTGCAAGTCTTGCACACAATGCGAGGCACCCATTGCTTATCACGAATGTTAAATCCAAAGAACGCGCTATCGATAAGCTCTACGTCCATGGTTATTTTGGATCTATTTGCATGAAATACGTACTCTCCGTAAACATAAAAAAACAAATTCGCTTCGTGGAAGCAAGGTGTTCTTCTTGATACGGAGTATAAAAACCTAGTACTCCTTGGTATAACTTGATAAAAAGAGCTGATAGCAGTTTTGTTCAGTGCAATCTATATTAACATAATGAGATTAAAATAGGCCTGCACCAAAATCACTGTTGGGCTGACTGTCAGAGCTGGAGAAACATCGATGGTAACATCGATGCATCGATATTTTTATCGAAGCTAAAAACATCGATGGATTTTTTCCACTATCGATGCATCCGTCACAATATTTTCTTACTACATTTAAGATGCCTTAAACCTTTATCTAAGAAAATAAAAACTGATGTGTGAAATCACATGTTGGCCGAAGTGGCCACAGCGCACTTCATTTTGACTTCATTCAAGTGAACTTATGTCTGTCCAAGCAATTGATACCCTTAATTTGCAAAAAAAAAGACTGTCAGAAAGGCTTTTCACATCCGAAAACAGTGTCAAGGATAGCAAATCTTATAGATCCGCGACTTAAAAAGGATTCCTTTAATGCTCCGTTCAATGCTGACCGAACTATTAAAGCGCTTAAGCCTGAAATAAACGCATTAATATCCTAAAATATCCAAAAACATGCAAAAAACAAAAGTTTTCCTTTCTGAGTTCAGAAATTTCAAATAAGCCAAAAGCTTGCAGAGCAGATGCAATTATCATTTTTAAGATAATTCTTAGAAAAATGTCATCTGTCAGAGTACTATGACCCACTCATTTGCTGGTTGTGATTTAATAAATTATTATATCGGCGCTGCGTCTTAAAGCCGAAGATTTTGAAGCGTTTAATATTCCTGAATTAAAATTTGAATAATTTTAAAAAGACTTAATAATAATACGAAATAATTGACCGAGAGCCTTAGAAGGGTCATTAGAGCAATAATTTGTTTGATATATTTAAATTAAATCTGTTTTTTTTTACGTTCATAATTTATTTCTATTTAATCTCAAGCAAGAAAGTGCTTTGGGAAGGTACATTTGCAGACTCTTAAAATATGACAAACATCGATGTTGCATCGATGTTTTACTACCAAAACATCGAAAACATCCGATCACTGAAATAAGCCATGATCTAATTAAGTAACTTAGGAGAAAAGTCAAGCATGTTAAGTTTGTGTATTAGGATTAACGGAATCAGAAGCTGACTTTAATCACTTTTTGTGGTTAGGAATAATGTATGACTCCTTCCAATTGTTAGGGAAGGCACCAAGTTGAAGTGAGAGGTTGAACAGTTTTAGACGGGGCACACTCAGAGAGTCAGCACAATATTTTAGCACACAACTTGGAACATGGTCAGAGTTAGAATAGGCAATATTATAAGGAAATTGATAATTTTTTTGAAAATATTCATACACAATTACAAATTGTGTCTAATTGGAAAGCACTAGCAACGTGGGCCAAAGGCTAATTATAAGGATAAGACTGCCCAATATTAAGAGATGAGAAGGAATAATAACGCTTTCTGAAAATTCATCCCCCTGTGGGGGAAAATGGTATGTAAGGTATGTTAGGTGGAAAGTTTAAGCCCCCACGATTAACTTTAAACTCATTTTAAAAGCTACAAATATAATAAAATGGAATACGTAATTTCCAAATTTTGGAAAATCTAACCAAAAATTCTGAAAATAGGCGGAAAACCGTTCAATAAGAATCAGAATCAAAGATGTACAAGAAAATTCAGCAATGACTGCTTGCCAATCTTTCGGATAATTCACCCCCTGATAGGAAATGAGTGGACCAGGTCGGTTGCAATAAGCAAAAACAACTTTCTGGATGTTCCAATCTGATTTTATCCCAAAAAAAACTTCCGACATCTGACTTTTTTAACCACCTTTTTATACCCTTGTAGAGGGTATTAGAAAATTGTCGGGATGTTTGTAACGCATAGAAGGAAGCATCTCCGAACACATAAAGTATATATATTCTTGATCAGCATGACGAGCTGAGTTGATTTAGCCCTGTCCGTCTGTCCGTCCGTCTGTTTTAATGCTATCTCCTCCGTCAGTTTGAAAGCTATCTTCACCAAACTTTGCACAAAGTTTTTTGGTACACATACGCTGCACATTTGTCGGAACCGGCCGGATCAGATGACTATAGCATACAGCTGTCATAGGAACGATCGCTCGAAAAACTAGTTTTAGTAAGAAAAACTTGTTTGTTTTCATTGGAAATGCTTCCAAACATCGTATTTCTCAGTTTGCTATGCTTTTTCATGATTCCACCAAATTTGGTCGAAATCGGACATCTATATAGTATAGCTGTCATAGAAAAGTATAGTCTGATTTCCATGGAACTGACCTAAAAATCGGCAATTATTTATTTGTTATGCTTTCACACAATTCTACAAAGTTTTGTCAAAAATCGGATGACTATAGCATATAGCTCCCATAGGAACAAATCGCTCGAAAAACTACTTCTAGTGAGAAAAACTTTTTTGTTTTTAATGGAAACGTCCTTGTCATTGGCATTTACTTTTTTTATAAACATTTATACAATTCTACAAAGTTATGTCAAAATTGGATGACTATAGCATATAGCTGCTGTAGGAATGATCGGTCGAAAAAGAAGTTCTAGTGAGAAAAACGGTTTTGTTTTCAATGGGATCGCCTCAAAATTCCGTAATTAACTGTTTGTTATGCTTTTCCATGATTCTACTAAGTTTGGTCGAAATCGGACAGCTATATAGTATAGCTCCCATAGAAAAGTAAGGTTCGAAAAGTAGTCTTATGTATGTATGTATGTATGTATGTATGTGTTCCCATTTAGCCTCACTGTATTGGTGAGAGAGATTTACTTATTCTCGGTTTCTTTACGCTGTTTCTGTTTGACATTTGAATTCCGCAGTTACTTCAACCTTGTTACGGGATCATTTAATGTTCAAGTATAGATCCGGAATTGATACGCGAAGTTCAGGATTCTTTCAAGAACCTCATAATCTAACTGAAACCGTGGCTTGGAAGCTTCAGATAACCGAACCAATCCTAATTTCTGAGCAGTTCAAATACTCAATATACCATATATTAAAAGCGATTGACATTTTGTGAAAAATTCTTCAAAAGGATTCTCTTTTTTCCTTTCCATTGGGACCGATCAAGACCTTTTTTTCCAAGCAAAAGTAAGACTACACTTCACTTGAGAAAGCAACCCATAGTTCCTTTAGCAAGTGAAGGTGTTGGCTGTGTAATTAAATTACTCAAGATTTCAGCTAAATCCAAGAAAGTTTATTTCCAAATTTTGATTACTGGCACAGCAAAAGCACTAGAAAACACACACACACACGCACACAAACGACAGCTGCGGATCCCATCAACAACAGCAACACCTCATTAGGAACGATCCCGTTGATAAGGAAATTCGACAGCTGCTTCAGTTGGTCAGCTGGTCAAGTGATGCTGAATCAGTTGAGTGCTTCATGGTTAAGCCCAACAATAGCTAAAGCTAAATGCTGATAAAGCAGGCGACAGGCGGCAATCGCCAGCACCTGCTGCTGCTGCTGCTGATGATCTGGCCTCGATCGTCGCCTACGGACGGCTTGGACTGCGGACGGCGGACTACAGAACTGGACTACTACAGCGGCGGTATAAAGTCATTTGGTTGGCGTTTGGCTGCCCGTTGAGGTTGATGCTGCTGCCGGAATTTACAATTACTTAAAAGAAACTCCAACATTGTCGTCGTCGTTCAGGCTCAGGCTCGGGGGTTCGGCTCAGGTTCGGCTTGGATTCGGAGCCGACAGGTCGGTAGCCGGAACGTCGCAGCAGCGCTTCAGTTGAACACCCTTTTGGACCGGCGGAGTTGACAGTGCGCCGACTCCCAGCAGTGTGTAGCACAGTCACAAACTGTCATACCGCGTGCGTGTGTGTGTGTGAGGGAGTCAGCGCTAGCTGGGGGTAGCTTGGCGCTACCGTTAGGGCACGCTTCGTGTTTACTCCGAAAACACGACGCCAACGCCGGCAGCAGCCAAACGCACGGACGTTCGTTCGGCAATTTTTTGGCTGCAATTTTCATTGCGTTCGAAAGTTCGACAAGTTTGGGAAAACTGTCAGTTAGCAGCGAACTTAGAACAGGTAGAGACGCACGTTTCGGGCTTCCTCGCGCGCGCGTTCTTCAACACGAAACGGAAGGCACACAGACGCACACGCGAAGCGCATCTCCCGTGCTGCGTTGACGGCGACAGCGACGCCAGCTGTGGCGCTAAACTTGTGGCAGCGGCCAATGTAAAATTTTATTACCCCAAACGCATCGCAGCAGTCGGGTTTTGGACGTCCGGACTTCAGCAGCAAAAGTTTATTGCAATTCTCTGGCCCCAAAAAGCAGCCGCCGCCGTCCAAAGGCACAAAAAACTTTTTGTGAGCAGCAGCAAAACTTTTTACTTTTTGTTGTTGTGTTTTTTTTTGTTTGTTTTTTTTGAAAACTACGCGTAAAACTACAAATAAAGTTTGCCGCCTCCCCCGTTCGCCGCCGCTGACGACGTCGTCCCACCCCCCGCTCACCGCACCTCACCTCAAGGCAGGCCCAAGTGAGATGATGATGTTGAGCTTGAGTTTGTGTGTGTGTTTTTTTTCTGTTTTTGAGAAAGCCTAAAAACGGAGTCGAGTCCCAAAAGTGAAAAGTGCGCGCGTTAATTGATATTGCGTTTACGCCGGCAAAGTTTTTGCTCAACTTTCCCCAAGACGCTGACGCGCGGCAACCCAAACAAAGCCCCCAAACGAAGTGAGTGCCAAAACGTTGTTGTTGTTGTTGTTACTGTTGTTTCCACTTTTGGTTTTGATTTTTTGTTATTGTTGATGATTTTTAAGAATTTTTCATACAACTGTGTGTGGATGTGCGAATGTGTGCTTGGTGCGTGTGTATATCAGGAGCAAAACCCAAACAAATGCCACAGAAAATACAACAAGAAATTGCATCAAAATAATACAAATAATAATGATAATCATAATAGTTCAAGTGTCCAAAGTGAACCAAAGAAAGAAAGAAAAACCATAAACAAATCGAAAACTGAAACTCACTGAGTCACACAACTAGGTAAAGTTCAATTTTTGAATCACTTGTTTAAGAATCGTCCACCTCCTTCCCGCCCCGCCCCGACTTGAAATTGATTGAAATGACTCTCTTGACTCTTTGACTTCGTTTCCCCTTCCCCCCAAAAAACAGCAGGAAAAACCTACATCAAAACTAAGAAAATTCAATGCAACAAGAATAATCACATTGAAAATTACAAATCTAAAGAAAAAATCGCATTCAAAGTTCAAATTTCTTCAGTCTTGCCCCCAAATGTAGGCAACAGATTTTGAGTTTGTTACTTTTTGTAAGGGAATTCAGAATTCCAAAGGGGCGAAATGAATGAAAGTTAACTCTAAATCAGATTTGAGATCTGCACTTAAATGAAATGAACTTGAATGTATCAGAGCTTACTTATAGACTAGTCCTGAGGATTTGTTTTAAATATATTTTGAACTTTTAAGCTATTAAGTTAGAACGCTTAGCAAGTATCAGAGCTTGGGAATTATATATAGAGAATTTGCTTCGAATATATTTTAAACATTGAAGTGGTTAAGTTAGAACGCTTGGAAAATATTAAAGCTTAGGGTTATATATAGAGTAGTCTTGAGGGATAAAAAGAAAAACCAAACCTTCTGATCGGCAATTGCCAGCTACGCCGCTGCTCGCAGCGTTGGTGATCAGAAGAAAGTTGCTTAGAATATCTTTTAAACTTTTAAGCTAGAACACTTAAGAAAACCCTATGATTTTCTTGGTTGAACAACAATCTAAAAGTAAATGAACTATTTAACATGCTAGACAGATTTTAAAGCACGAAATAAACGAGAAAGTTAAGCTAACATCGTTCGTTTGTCCCGAAGAATTAATACCCTTACAAGTGAATTCGACCAAAATTTTGCAAAATCTGTTTGAAAGCATATAATTTTGATAATATTCAAGTTAAAGAACGCTAACCATAAAAAAAGGTTTTTACTTTGACCCATTTTCCGACCGATCTGTCCCATTACTGCTACATAATATAGTCAACCGATTATAGCAAAACTTTGTAGAACTTAATAAAATCATAAAAAAAAAGTAAATGGCAAATTTTAAGAGGGTTCCATTAAAAACAAATAAGTTTTGCTCACTAAGAATATTTTTCAAACCTATCCTTTGTATGGAAGCTATATCATATAGTTTTCCGATTTTCATCAAACTTAGTTTAATTATGAAAAAGCTTAGAAAACGAATAAATTCGAAGTTTGGAGACGTTTCCATTAAAAACAAAAAGTTGTTCTTACTACTTAAAACTAGTTTTCCGACCGATCATACCTATGATAGCTATGAGAAATAGTCATATTAGGTTATAGATACGCTTAATGAAAAAGGCTTCCAGCTTATCCACTTCCTCATGTTGGCCATAGCCCCAGACTTGCGCTCCGTAAGCTTGTATTGCCCTACACACGGCTTCATAAATTTTCCACTTCATTTCAGCGGAGACAATGTTTTTGGCGAGAAGGCTCTTCCAGGTTATGTTGATGCTCTGCTTTGCAGCCGCAGTTTTAGCTTTAACATGCTTCTTGAAATTTAAAGTGAAATGAAATAACCTGCCACAAACAACGCCACACTATTCACTTGCTCTAGATACGGATAGATACGGTAGCAGATTCTACATGCTGGACCAGCACCTTCGGTATATCTACAAAACTCTGTTTATATATGATAGCCATAGGTTGCCACGAATCCTGTCGCAGTTGGTATTGGATAAAAATGTATTCTGGGCAAAAGAGCTATTCACACTGAGCTCATTGCATAACATAGAGTGGAACTGTGGCAACGAGACCTTATGGAATGCCAATCGCATTGCACTATTAGCGGAGCTTAAGAGACACAGACTTACAGAACTCGTGCAGCAAAAATTAAGAAGTGAATGGAGAATTTACAGAGAACTTGACCATACCGTCGGAAAAAAATATGCACAAGTAGATACCCGGGCAGTGTCATGGATTATTAAGGCAAGAAGTGACATGATACTCTTAAATAGAAACAGATTCATTACAGGACCAACTAATAAATGCGAATTGTGCAACACAAATGAGGTAGAGGACATAAATCATTTTCTGGGTAGATGTCCAATACTACGAGAACACAGAATTTTATGTTTTAGCCAACCTGTCTTAAGCCCAACTCAGATTAGAGACATTTTAAATGATGCGAGCGACACTAAGTGGAAGGGCTTAGTAGAGTTTCTGCAACAGGCCACCCAGTATAGGAAACGGATTTTGGCGGAATATTTTTAAAACACAACAACACAAATAATATAAACTAAAGAAATTTGGTGGGCCCCTAATCCGACACTAGGTCCCAACGATCCTGTATCTCGCGACGAGCGGGGAAGCAGGGTGTAGTAAGACTTTTTGTATGGTATCTAGGAAACCCTCAAATAAAATAAAACAAAACTCAACAAAATAATAGAAGCGAACTCTCCGACTGACGACATATAGTCATAGTCGAGTACTATTTAAAACCTCTAGCAATTAGATATGTCATATTTCTTTTGGAATTTTTTGTATAAAGCATGTTTATAATTGGTTTTAAATAAATTTATTATTATTAGTCATATTAGCAGCGTGCAATAAAAAAATAGGGGAAGTTAACTTCGGCTCGGCCAAAGCTTTTATACCCTTGCAGCCTCCATTGAAAACCAAAAAAGTTATTCAAACTAAGACTACTTTTCGGACCTTACTTTTCTAAGGGAGCTATACTATATAGATGTTCGATTTCAATCAAACTTAGTAGAATCATGGAAAAGCATAACAAACTAGCAATTACGAAATTTGGAGGCGATTCCATTTAAAACAAAAAGGTTTTTCTCACTTGAACTTCTTTTACGACCGATCATTTGTACTGCAGCTATGTGCTGTAGTCATCCGATTTTGACAAAACTTTGTAGAAATGTGTACAAGTATATAAATAAGTATATGCCAATGATAAGGACGTTTTCATTGAAAACAAAAAAGTTTTTCTCACTAGGACTAGTTTTTCGACCGATTGTTCCTATGGCAGCAATATGCTATAGTCCTCCGATTTTGACCAAAATCGTAGAAAGCATTCCAAGTAAATAAATTACAAGTTTTAAGACATTTTCATTGAAAACAAAAAAGTTTTTCTAACTAAGACTACATTTCAGACTCTACTTTGCTATGACAGCTATACTATATACATGTCCGACTTCGACCAAACTTAGAAAAATCCTGGAGAAGCATAGTAAACTAAGAAATACAAAGTTTGAAGGCGCTTCCATTTAACAAAAAAATGTTTTTCCCACTCAAACTATTTTTTCGACCAATCGTTCTTATGATAGCTATATGCTATAGTCATCCGATCCGGCCGGTTCCGACAAATGCGCAGCGTATATGTACCAAAAGACTTCATGCAAAGTTTGGTAAAGATTGCTCTTAAACTGACGGTGGAGCTAGCATTGAAGCAGACGGGCAGGGCTAATTCATCTCAGCTCGTCATGCTGATCAAGATAATATATACTTTATGTGGTCGGAGATGCCTATAATACCCTCTGCAAGGGTTTAAAAAGACTCTGAACTAAAAGACTAGTTTGCGTAGAAACAGGCAGACGAACGGACAAAGGCCAATCAACGTAGCTGGTCTTCCTGATCAAGAACTGTCATAACTTCAACTTCAACTCTGTCATAACTCGAAATAATCTATTTTGTGAAAATCGCGTTTAAAGTTTCCAAAGGATTTTACCTTGCGAAAATTGTTCATTTCGTTTTGATTCAATCTAGTAAAATATTTTATATTAGAAATGCTCATTTAAGCTGATATGACACATAATTAAAAGAATTTGTGCTGGCTGCCTTGGCAGTCAGACAGATTGTGTTCAGATCTTGTATCGAACAGAACAGAAAGCTGTATATCAGCTATACACAAAAAGTATATCAGCTATATGCTCTTCACTATATAGTCGAAAGTTAAGATCAAAAACCTGCAGTCCGTAGCAAAGTTTTCTTATGGTAGGATCAATAAGAACTTGAAATAGCTATGTACTTAAAAAGATTGTTAGCATTTGAAAAACCAAAGAAATACTTCAAATTGTCATTAGTAAACTATGCATGGTTGGAAGTCCCTCCAAATAGATTAATTAAAATTATGGTTCATTTGTCAAACTCATTTCATGTTTTCATTTAAAGATTATTATGAATTCGTCTATTCAATTCTTCAACCAAAATCTAGCCGAAAAGCGTCAATACTATGAATGATCCATTTGTACTGGATATTAACTTATGCCTATTTATTGTTAAATTGATATTAATATTCATCTAACGAACTGAAAATCGTCAAAAAGATATGAAAAAAGAATATTAAAGAGTACCCAATCCAAACGTAAATTTTTTTGCAGGGGAAAAATCTAGATACCAAAATCTAACTAGAAGACTTTTCAACAACAACAAAGATGTTGACTTCATTTTTAACTCGCCATCTAATGCGTCACAGAGTCGCCGTTCAGTTGCTGCTTGCACTCATTCAGGTCTGGCGTCAAGGGCGCAGCGAGCTTTTGAGTGTCCAACGCTGTTATAAAAGAAGTGAAAAAAGATCACGATATTTAGAATTACACGGTTCTTTTTAGTATCAAAACGGCCTTCATCTGCAAAAAATATCAAAATGATATCGAGTCTCGGAGTATATATTTTAGTATCATTTTGATATGAAAATAGTTATATTATAAGGTGTGATATTTGATATATCTGTGAACGAAAAGTAATGCACTTCCAATGCTTTTAAAACTGTTCTCTTTTCTAAATCAACTTCCATTTTTAAATCTTTAAATAAAATTGTGCATCTATCATTCAAAAGCAAAGCGGACTCTGCTTTATTTTTGGCTTCCGAATCGAACCAAAAAAAATTGCCAACTTTTAATTTTTTTGCAAATCAACTTTTCAACGAGATCTGCCTAAGAAACATACATCAAAACGAAACGTTGACTTTCATCCAACGAAGCTGAAAATCGTCAAAAGGATGTGAAAAAAAGGATAAGACTGCTGTTCACAAACATTCAGATTTTAAAACAGTTCAAAAGTATCAGAAGTATCAAAAGTATTCATGTGAACACCGACATACAAATTTAATTTTCGTGCCTGCCAGTTTTTTTGGACAGTTTCTGCTGTCTAAAAGATGGAAAATCGGAATAAAATCAGAGTTTTTTTAAGTTCGTAAAATGATAACATCATCAATATGATAAACTTAATCTTATCGGCGACTTCAACATACTTTCTGATCGTTTGGCTCATGTTGTTCTTTTTGCATTTTAACAACCGAGAAAGAATCTTCGTTTGAGTTTCTTATAGCAAATTGCATGATACCAATGAATACATTAAGTAGTATTTTTTACAAGTATTTTTCAAACGTGTTCAAGAAATATTAAATTAGATCGAGTTCGGTTGACTTTGATATGCAAAAACATATTAACATCAAAATATACGCGAACTTCTACCAAATTTCCTAAAAAATCCTTGTTGTCCTAAAAAAATATTGTAATACTACTTTATTGCATCTATTGATCATTGGCATAGAAGAAGCACACACTATACTTACATTAGTGTGACCGTATTTGCAATACTTTGGCAGAACAGCAAACCATAAATGTAATTGACAAGAATACTCCAAAGTTGCTATGCAAGAAATCGCATTGCCATTTTCTATGGTCCTTCGAGCCGGATACATAAGATTAGAAGAAGCACATGGCAGTACTTCCTTTTCATTGTGAAAACCCTAAACGCTTAGTGAAATCAAGCAGGCACGGACAGAGTTTGTTGTAAAAACGAAAAACAGTAGAAGAACATGATAAAACTCGAAGATCTTCCAACGAAATTTTACAGTAAAGTTTTACGAATCAAAAAATTAATAAACATTTGTTTTTGTGGTCCTGCAAAAAAAAAATAGATAATTAAAGCGCCGTTATCAGGCAGGTTCTCAATTCCACTTCCATTGCAACTTTTTGGAAACGAATTTGACTTATTTTCGCTTTACACAAAAATTAAAACATAATCGGTAGGATTGGTGACCTTTGGTTGGTGACAACAAGTCAAAAATTAAAACGCTATTCGTTTTAAAAAGCTATGCTTGATGGACGGTAAAATGAAAAGTAATTGACAAAATACGCACTCGTACTCTTGCTAAATTTACAATAAGTTCAAAAGGTAGTTGAATAAACTTTACAACCGGTCACCCCTCTCTGCTTTTGGCGCCACATTTGTAGTAATTAGCCATGCAAAAGCTTCTCAAACTGCTGTTCGGATTGTTTTTACTCCGATATGTTTTTCTAATTTCTTTATCAAAAGAAGCCACAACTTGAATTTAGAAGTTTTTTAGTGCAGAAAATTGCCAGAATTATATTGGCTATTTACAAAAACATTCCTAGAGTCACCTTGTGAAGTCAACAAAGAATTGCAATATTAGAGGCTTATCTTTGAAAGGAAGCGTACAATGATACTGGCGCTAAAAGGAACAGCTAGAACGATTAAACTTGCTTATTCAACAAATTTAATGCAACGACTATTGACCGAACATTTTTTCCCCACAAAATGTCTGAAGACGAAGACAATGCGATTAGAAAGAAAAGAGCGACCTACAAATTTCATTCGATGTGCTTATTGATCAATTACCTATGTGATACAACAATATTCAATATGAAATAATGAAATGATGAGTTTTTCATTTTCTTTCAAAAAATCCTATTAAGGTGACCCTCCTTTCATATTTAATTACTTATTGAATATCAATTCGGTTTTTTATGATTCCCTAGTTGTTAATTTATAGACATTTTGATTTAACAATTAAACATGAATAAAAATCTAAGAATACCTTGCAGTACATATGTTAAGGTGAGCCTGCAATGAGCTTGATCATTGATGAAATAATTCACAGATTTCATGAAAGATTAAAACTCACATTTATTAGACAAAATATAAAGCATAGAAATCAGCACTTCTTAAGCACTTCTGTAATATCGGAGCTGAAAAATCATCCAAGGGATGATCATTTTTCATATCCTTAGGATGACTTTTCAGTTCCATTGGATGATAAAAGAATATTAAAGACATATCCAGTCCAAATGGATACGGGAAATCATCCAATGGGTATTTTTGCATATCCTTTTTTTTTCTCTGTGTACAAAGATTGAAAAAACCCCGTTCTCGAAAATTTTGAGAACAAATGTTTGAAAAGTGCTTTCAATGAGCACAATTCAACTCAACTCAACCAAAACACAAAATAGTATAATTAGACATTTAGAAGTGTAGCTACAACAGCATGCGATGGTGCAATGCGCTTACTCTCTATTTCTTAAAAAATTCCGTTAGTGCAAAAGGTCCTGGTTTCTCGATTCCCAGACAAGTCCGATAATTAATTTTCCTTGTTTTTCAAAAGGACTTAAGTGAACCAAGTCGAATGGCGGTTTCTCTGAATATGGGCGATGCATATCCACTGCCGATGTGAGACTCGCTTAAAACCATCTGCTCCAAAATCAGATAAAATTTTTTCGCAATTGAGTTCAAAATGTTCTTAAAAACGGAAGAATATAAACTCGAAGTTTTGCGTTTTGAAAAATTATTCTTGAAGTGAGAACATTGTACTACAAATGAGAAAACCCGAATTTGCTCTTGTTTTTGGTATCGTTTGTGTTAATTTTATTATGGGATTATTTTCTTACTAAATAGCTGCTATGTGACAGAAAAACTTAGAGTTTACACTGTCTGAAGATGTGAAATCGGCCCTACATTTTCAAAGTAAATGAAAACTTACCTTAAAAAAGTGATCCATGTTTTGATCTTTTGCTTCAAACGTTCCAAAAAGATAAGATATACGGGGATGACACAGAAACCTCTTCCAGCAACATTCCAACCGAAAACCAATTCTTAGGTGCCACAGAAATCTCTTTCGGTTGGCTTTAAACCTCTTGTGTTTTGGGTGGAGATTTAGCTAAATTCACCACCCAAACAGTTTTGATAAGCAAAATTTATTTTGGAAGTGCTAACAACATTGTCATTCAGAAAAAGTTGCATCAAAATAATATTATAATAAATTTGTCTTAATATTAAAATTTGCATTTCAATAACAATTCGCAAAACCAACCGAAGGCTGCCATTTCAATCAACCTAACACTGGCGCCATCTACCTGCCTCAGTAGCGCCACATGGGAAATTTGTCAGCAACAAATGAGCCAATGGTAGCCAAGTTTTGCTTTATGATTCGCTCTGATATTTTTAAGTTTTTCATTTTAATTTTGGATAATTCCACTCTAATTTGAATTATCATATTAGCATGAATCATAAAACTTATACCATAACTGACAGATCTCAACTTAATTCAAAACCAAAATAAGGAACATTATTTTTTCGCCTGTTTGGTGCGATGAACAATTATCTTAGACCCAATTGGACCCGTTCTCTTTCCCACTAAGAAAATCAAGTTTCTCTCTGTGGCCCCGACGGGTTTTTTTTAAAAGATTTAAAACCAACCGACGGCAAAATCTCTAGAAATTTCTGTGTCACCCCCAATAAAAAAATCGGAAAATCAGTGAAATGCATTTTTGGTCCAAATTTTGAAAGAAGCCACAGTGATCATAGCCCTTCAGTTCGGCTCTGTACTGAATCATAGCTGAATTAGCCCTGACATGGAAGGGCTGGTACTAAATTATTGAGTTTCAGTCATGAATTTAACAGAGATATGTCCTACTACGTCATGACCTTAGCTGATTTTAGGCATGAATTCAGTTCTGAAATCATGGGAAGTACTTTATCATGCCTAAAATCTGGCACAAATTCAGTTATTCCTATTGCTCAGGTCTGACTTCAGCCCTGAAAAATTCAGTACTGAAAGGTAGATCTACAGGGAATATTAAGCCAATGCCGGCTTAACACAAGATTCTGCCATTAAGAAACGTATATAAAAATTAAAATTAATTTGCAATTTCTATTTAAGAATTTAAGGCATAGACAATCAGTGCTTATGCCTATCAAAACTAAATTTTAAATTTAAACTCAAATTTAGTTGAACAATGAAAGTGACTGATAAGAAGTGGAAAAACTTATTTGACCGTTTTCGGAAATAACAGAAAGATTTTAAATGTATGAATCAAAATCTAAGCCTAGATATACTCGTATAAGTTACCAAGGGAATGATTCCAAGCCTAGGAAAAATAACATGGATACGAACCGTTCGTGAAATGGACAGGCTTTCAGTGGTTCGTTAAGTTTATATGCCCTTGCACAGGGTATATTCAAATTGTCGAAATGTTTGCAACGCATAGTCTTTTGTCGGATCCGACCGGATCGGATGACTATAGCATTTAGCTGTCATAGGCACGATCGGTCCAAAAAATAATTTTATTGAGAATAACTTTTTTGTTTTAAATGCAAATGCCTCCAAATTCGTATTTCTAAGTTTGCTTTGCATGTCCATGATTCCTCCAAGATTGGTCGAAATCGGACATCTATATAGTAAAGCTCCCATAGAAAAGAAAGATCTCAAAAGTAGTCTTAGAATAACTTTTTTGTTTCCAATTGAAATGTTCTTAAAATTGACGTTTCCTTATTTTGGATGCTCTCACACAATTCTACAAAGCTTTATCAAAATCGGATGACTATAACATTTAGCTGCTATAGGTACGACGGGGCGAAAAACTAGTTCTAGTGAGACAAATTTTTATACTCTTGCAGAGGGTATTATAAAATTGTCCGGATGTTAGAAGGAAGCATCTCCGACCACATAAATTATATATATTCTTGATCAGCACAACAAACTGAATTGATTTAGCCATGTCCGACTGTCCGTCCGTCTCCTACGTCAGTTTGAAAGCTATCTTCACCAAACTTTGCGCGAAGTCTTTTGGTACAAATACGCTGCACATTTGTCGGAACTGGCCGGATCGGATGACTATTGCATACAGCTGTCACAGGAACTATCAATCAAAAAACTAGTCTTAATGGGAAAAACTTTTTTGTTTTCAATGGAAACGCGTCCAAACTTAGTATTTTTTAGTTTACTATCATTTCCCAAGTTTTCACAAAGTTTGGTCGAAATCGGAAATCGATATGGTATAGCTGTCATAGAAGAGAAGAGTCAGAAAAGTAGTCTTAGCTAGAAAATCTTTTTTGTTTTCAATGGAAATGTCCTCAAAATTGGCTTGTATTTGAATTTTATGTGCTCCCATACAATTCTACAAAGTTTTGTCATAATCGGATGACTATAGCATATAGCCGCCATAGGAGTGATCGGTCGAGAAACTAGTTCTAGTGAGAAAAACTTTTTTGTTTTCAATGGAAACGTCTTTTACATTGGCATATATTTATTTTATAGACTTTTACACAATTCTACTAAGTTTTTTCAAAATCGGATGACTATAGCATATAGCTGCAGTACGAAAGATCGGTCGATAAAGAAGGTATAGTCAGAAAAACTTTTTTGTTTTAAATGGAATCGACTCCAACATTCGTACATGTTAGTTTGTTATGATTTTCCATGATTTCACTAAGATTGGTCGAAATCGGTCATCTATATAGTATAGATCCCATAGAAATGTATGGTCCGAAAATAGTCCGAGTTAGAAAAACTTTATTGTTTTCAATGGAGGCTGCAAGGGTATACAAAACTTCGGCCGAGCCGAAGTTAACTTCCTTAAATTTTATTGTTTTTATACTCTGTACCAAAGGTACATAGAGTATAATAAGTTTGTGCAAAAGCCATGTCCGTCTGTTCGTCTGTCTGTCCGTATGAACGCACGGATCTCAGAGATGGTAAGAGATAGAGGTTTGACATGTATGGGACTTATGCTTCTTATACTTGCATTCAGATCAAGTCTATTTTCAATTTTTGCCACGCCCCCTCCCGCCCCCGCAAATCGGAAAAAACGTCATATCTCCCACAGTTTTATAGATAGAAGGTTCGTTCCTTCTGGACACATTTAGTAATTAGGATTAATAATCAATCCGCCAAAGGAATAGTAGAGATCGGATGAACGGTTGTCGAGTTATAATGAAAACAAACAATTATTGGCAGATGGGCAGCACTTCACAGGTACAGAGTATGTTATAGTCGGGCTTGACCGACTTTCTTTCTTGTTAATGATAGCGTCTTTAAACTGAACAGATATAAATATAATCTGCTTCAGCCCAATTTTGCCCACTTTGATGAAAATCGGATGATTGAAATCGGTTACTGAGACCGCCTTCTATTGGTCAGCTTTGGAAATCACTCAGCTAGCTTTCTTAATAGCGAAAATGAAATTATTGTTTAAAAACATTTAGTACGTTCTGCAAGGGTACACAAACTTCGGCCCAGCTGTAGTTCACTATCTTCAAAACTAATGAAACTAAACCTCTGGTTCATTTTGGTTCAGTGGTTTACTCTAAGTATTCGGGCATTAGAGAGGAGTTATTGATGCCCTATGTCCCACTCGGGAATGGAACTAATAGAACTAGAAGAAGATTTGGAAGATTTTTTTTATTTTTAGCTATGATTCGAAAGATGAAAGTCGTCGATAACATTAACATGAGTTTTAAATAGCAATATCATACCGACACCTATTAAGGTCTATCATAGAGAGTTGGAGTAAAGTAGAAACAATAAGCATATTGTAACAAAGATGAAGAAATACTGCCAGCCTAAAAAAGGTTTAGAATTCAGTAAATTCAATCTGAAACTTTCAACTTCCAAGGAAAGAATGCTTGGAAATGGCAAAAGAATAACAAAATCAGTTGTTAAGAAACACTATTACCCAAATGTAATCCCACAGATTGCAGTCCTTTAAGAGGTAATTAGAAAAACTCTGCAACTCCAAACTCTAGAAAGATTTAATTCGTAATTTCCTGAACTTACAGACATTTCTGACTCAAACTTGTCAGTGAAAAGAACCAAGCCGAACTGGTGTCTTCTGCCGAATTAGGCTCGGTTCAGCATTCATAAACTGATGCTGGAGCGGGAGCAGTTTGCATCCGTGCTTCAAAAACAACTTTGATCTCAAGCCAAAGAACTTTATTTTTAATTTGTTCTGCGTCATTTCACTTGACAGAAACAGCTGTTTCGACTTATCGCAATTTGCTGTTGCTATGAGTAGTTTAAGTACTTGTTCAATTTGAGGTAGGCTTAGGTACAAGCAGAAAGTGCAAGAAAGTTTAGAAGAATAACTATAAAGTAAAACTTATTATCACTATTAATCACAGATTTCTGGTTATCTCTGATCATAAATTCATTAAATTTATAAAAAATAACTTTTTTTTGTAGTGTACTTAGCAATTTCTCACAAAACTTATGTGCTGGTCAGCCGTTGCCCTAATCTAGTAACTGAAATACCTTGTAGTGTCCAGTTCCAGTATGTTTTATTTCTGTTTATGTTGTTTGTTCAAACAATTGTAGATCGAGTAACCGGCGGTGCCCTGTAGTCTAGTGTAGCTACCTTGGTAGTGGGGGTGGAGGGGAGGGGGGGCGCGAAAGGGATCATTTTTGTGTTTTTGTTTAGTCTATCACCTGTAGTTCGTGGTAACTGCCATGCGATAGCCATTAAATCAAACTGGATTTCATATGCGACGGCAACTGCTCCTGATAAAAATGGGTGTAAAATTTGTTGTAACTGTATCTCTGCATGCACACTCAAACCTACCCAACCCTTCTTCCCTTACCTACACCACGCTCATCAGCTGCTCAACACACAATGGCTTTGTCCAAGCGACCGCTTACCAAGGAGACACCCTTGGTGGAGAACGGCAATAATCACAACAACAACAACAGCAGCAGCAAAACTGAAGAGCAGGAGACGGTACTGAAGAGAAGGAAACGTCACTGCAGTCGCGATGAGGACAATAACAACACTTTACCCCAGAAGAAGCGTCAACTGTCCACGGTGCTGAAAAACCAGGACAGTCCCATGGTAACACCGCCCACCAAAGCAGGCGATGCCACGGAACAGGACGATGAGACCTTAATACGTGAAACACAGGCCGCCCTCAAAAGTCTCTCCGGCAGTTGGCCCGATGCTCGGGGCAATCTGTACCGTTTGCAAGAACAGGACGAGAATCCGCCACCGTTTCAGAACCTGTTCGAGGAGAAGCAAAAGTATGAACCCAGCGAGAATAAGGCAACCAGCAACCACTATCTCACCACATATTCACGTTTCCACAGACAAAAGGAGAACGATCAGGCGCGACTCAATGCCCACACAAACACCGCCCTCGAGGAGCGTACGTACAAGAAGTCCAGCGTCGGCAGCAGCAGCAGCAGTGGCAGCATGGAGCACGAATCCTTGGAGCATGATAGTGGCGAGTTGGCAGCCGGTGGTGGTGGCGGCGGCGGCTCCGCCTTTAAGCCACCGCCCATAGATATAATCAAACGGAATGGTCACCATTTGGCGGCGGCCAACTATGCGGCCCACTACACGAGCAGCGCCTATAATGCGGCTGCAGCGGTGGCCGCCGAGTCGGCAGCTGGCCTGGCCTACTATGGCTATGCGGCACGAGCGGCCAGCAGTTTCGATATAGCCACACAGTTGAGCAAAAAGGAAGCGGCAGCAGCAGCAGCGGCGGCCATAAACGATGCCAAACAGTATACCATATTGCAGCCGGCGGGAGTGGGTAGTCGGGCGGCATCGGTGATGCAGGATATACAGGCACGTGAAGGTGTGGTGGGTGTGCCACCGTTGGTGGCCACGCCACCTGGCGGCGTAACAGAAGGAGGAGTAGCAGGAGCAGGAGCAGCAACATCAGCAGCCGCCACGCCCACGCCCAGCTACTCACCGGGTAGTCAAAATCGCGGTAAGTTGTAGATGATGAAGATGATGATGAATGATGTATGTTAAAGAGGTGTTGATGATGATGATGGTACAAAACGCTGTGATTCGCTGTGAAGGTTGTTGACTTTGTTTTTTTTTTTGTTGGCGTGATGAACAAACTGATCGATCGGCTGATGTGCGAGACTTCTTGTTGCATTGAGTTTAACAATTGGCTTAATTCCCAGAGAGAGAGAGAGGGTGAGAGAGAGAAAGAGAGAGAGTATGTGTGACTGTTGATTGTCCCCCCTTTTCTAAACCTGCCCTTTACCCCCCACCCGCCCTTGAATTTGATCATATCCCAGCAAACATTTTGTCTAATAAACTCGAAACCGAGCCTTTATTTAAGTCAGACCCGGCCAGTCCTAGCACTCTTGGGCCGAAGTCACTTGAGCTTTTACACAGATGCAAGCCGAATGAATGCGGTGAGCAGAGAAAAGCCAGTAATTCCGCTTATGTCTCTCTTGCTCACTAACACAAGCTAATTTTACAGATATTTGATTTAAATGTTAAAAACTAAACACGCAAACGACCAGCTCTCTCTGGGCCCCCATTTAGAAGTATCGCTACCAATCCTTAGTGTGGCAGTAAAGACTCTCCTTTCATTCTTAGCCCGGCCCGGCGGTTCGGGTTCTGCCCGGGTGAGTAGTTTATAAAAAACTTGAATGCTTACAACTCTCAAAACTAAGACTGTGTTACGGCATTCACAAAAAATCAAGCAATTTTTATATAAAAATATGTTGTCAAACAGGAAAAGAACTGTATTTTATTTACTTACTTGAAATTCGATCGATAGACACTTTTGGAGTTGTTCGCTAAGACGGAAATAAGATTTTATCAAGTTCAAATTTGACAAGCGCTTTTACTTCTTTTTCAAATCTCTGAAAATGAAACCTACAGAATATTCATTAAAAGATTTGGTGACACTGAGACTTTAATCAAAAGACGGTTATGGAACCCAAAACCGGACAAAATAGATGCCTTGATCGAATTTACATCTGGATACAGACCTTAAGCATTAAATATATCGCCCCTGTTGCGAATCCCATGTCGGTTTTCGTGTAAACTTTGGTTTTCCTTAAACTTTTATCCTAAGACAGCCTCGAGTGTTTCTTTCATGGAGAACCATGAAACGAAAAACACGATTGAAACATAAGTCAGTGTTCTGTTTATAGAGTAAGCGAGTCTTTTTATATTGTTCCTGTCTTTTCGGTAAGCCGACAGCATAGAAGAAATTAGTTGATCGAATTTTGAGAGCACTGCAAAATATAGGACTTACTGACTTCGCATGGCATACCAATATCTTAATCAAAAGAATAGAAATTCGAATTATTTAACAAGTGCAGCGCAACTTTCCTGGTCCCACCTAAACACACAACTTTAGACGCGCTTGTCTTTAAACTATTATTTTCAAATTTTGTGTGAACCTTCTTTTAACATTCCTCTTAACATTATGTCACTTGCCAGCTAACATTTTATGAAATTTTTGATCACATTTGAGTCGTTTTCGAGTCCTCGGTCTGATCAAAATATTCATAATTGCGCTCGATTTCTGATCATAAATGATACTTTTGTCGGGATAAAATGGTACCCTAGCCGCGACTCTTCCTGAAGAGCCGCTTTTAACCCGTTCTTCTGATCTGTTTCGACTCTTTTTGCGAGTCTTACCTCAATAAATCACACTTAGAGCATATTCATGAATAATTCTGTCTTTTTAATCATAAAAGACTCATTAAAGCGGTTTTTGTTAAAACGATCTTCCAAATGTTGGGTGGGTTAGCAGTCTTAAATGAACCAAATGTTATTGTCGAAAAATACTTGATAAAATCAAATTTAAAACCAGTAAGAGTGTTATGTTTTGCGATTTATTTTTAAGTTTTGATTAATCTGCTAGCATTTCGAAGATTAATTTAACCAAAATCTCCTTGATGAGTCTTTTTCAAACACATAGATTAATTTCAGGTGCGATTTAAAGAAGACTTGAAAGTGACTTATGCATATACTCAAAATGTGAAATATGAAACAATTATAAATAAGACTAGTAAAATACTCGCAAACGATTTTACTTATGGCTTAAAAATGAGTCAAAACTGATCAGAAAAACTGATCCATTTGGACTAAATATGTGTTTAATATCATTTTAATCATCCAACGGAGCTGAAAATCATCCAAAGGATGATTTTTTTTCGTATCTTTTGGATGACTTTCAGCTCCTTTGGATGATTAAAAGGAATATTTGAGACGTATCCATTCCAATACAGAAATCATCCAATGAATATTTATTTATATCCTTTTTTTCTCTGTGTGGTTATAACCCCCAACTAGGGTACCATTTTCTTCCAACAAAACTATCATTTATGTTCAAAAAACGTGTGCATTTATGCCTATTTTAAACATAACTGCGATCAGAAATTTCGGAAATTGCTGTTTGGGAACTTACCCAATAGACTGTCGTTTGTTATCAGGGTTCAGAACATGAAGTACCCTTCAGTCACCGAACTTAAGCTTCATCGCCTGCTCTTTTCATTAGACCCTTCGACAGTGTACCTTGGCTTTCGGTAAAGATAAAATACAATTTGTATATGTCCACTTTCATCTTCGCATCTGAGGGTAAGCAAGTCTTTACATTTGAGTGGATATATGCAGGCAATTCAAGTTGATTTTACCCTATTTTGTCTCTCTCGCAAGACACATATTTATACAATAGATTGCTTATAGCTGCTTTCCACAAGTCTCATTTCTATCACTCTTTTGAAATGACAAGAAATGAAGGAAATGATATCATTTCTGCCATACGTTTCTCCATTTCATTTTGCCTTTTATTTCTTGTCATTTCTTAAAAATGATGCCATTCGCCCCGAGTGGATTTGGTACTTTTTTCGACATTCTCACAGTGACATTAGTGTCAACCGTAATAATCAAACATAAAAAAATTTCTCATATTTTCCAACGCATGGCGGAAAAGTTGGGCGAATCAGGACAAAGATGCAGTATCAGCATTAAAGGAGAAGACGAAGTAGCTCAAATCCTTTAGCACATGGATGAGTCAAGCACAGAGAAGATATAAAGGTTCAATAAGAAACAAGTAAAACAGACACACCGTATATTGGGGGGTGTCCCAGAAATCTCTAGAGATTTTCGTATTAACGATAAAATTTTGAACTAAACTAGGAGAAGTTTATATGTAAAGTGTCAAAAATAATGTCGCCAACTAGATTATAGGGAAGTAAAACCGTACGCTTTAAATCTACTTGGCGCTGAGTCGGTTTCAAATCTCTCAACTTTTGTCATCTAATCTAGTAGCCTTGCATTTTGAAGACACTTCACATGTAAAGGCAAGCAGTTTCAGTTCAAAATGAAACCGTTTATACGAAAATCTCTAGAGATTTCTGGGACACCCCCGATTAATTTTAATAGTTTTTTTATGTATATGGGGTTCGTGCATTAAAAATTAAGTGAAATATTCATATTTAAGCTCTATTTTAATTGTGTTTTTGAGACTGGAGGACTATCAAAATCATTGGTGGCATTGGTGTGCTCGGATTGTGGACGTGCATTTTCTAGCTCTACCCAACAGCCCGAAATAACACTATTTGGACAGCTCAAAATATTGTGCAAAATGCAGCGGGCCATAATGATGTTTGAGGTTTTATTGCACCGATTGTCCAATCGCTTGCCTATTCTGCGAACGTGGGCCTTTTATTGTCAAAAAGCATTTTCCAATACTCTTCTTGCCTTGGACAGGGCGTAGTTAGATGTTTTTGAGTCCCCCTGTGCCGAAACTCTGAAAGGGTTTGGCTTTATTAGGCTAGCCGAAAATTTAATTGCCGAGTCCCCCAGCAGCATCAATGCAGCATTCATTTTAGTTTAAACTTCCACACAATTACAAAACATTCAGCCAAGTGAATGTTAACGAAAGGTGCTGTTTTTCCAATGAAAACGGCCAAATTTTAAAGAAATGAAAACGATGAAATAAGCCAGTGGAAAGCAGCTATTCGACTCAAATACATATTAGTAATTTTTATTATCAGGCTTGCTATCGTTTCAAAATACGATTTCCAAGAAAGGAAGATAATTTGTTTAACATTTCCGATTCCGCATGATTTGATTGAAATCGAAAATGGGAACAGACCTGTTCCCATCTAAAGTGTATCTGTGACTTGAGTATCTGTGACTTTTGAGCATAAATTTAGGTTTTCTTTATAAGTTTGAAGACTGCATTTCAAACTCAGTGCATTATTCTAAGGGATGTCAGTGAAAACGGTATCTCGGAATAACCTGAAATAGTATGTTTCAGAATATCCTTAAAATGAAATAGCGTACACCCAACAAAAAGTAATCATCAAAATGACACTATTTAGTCAAGAACTTGCAACTATCTAAATCTATGTGGATTTTACGCATCAGCATAGCTATGCTCAAAGTGAGCAGTGCAAATTCACCAAATCCACCTTGTTTTGCAAAACCAGGAACAGAAGAAAGGGCCTTTTTCTTAAAAGTTGAATATTGTTAATACTAATGGTGGCTGCTATGGCCACACTTATCACGTCGGGGTCACCACTGTGGATAATATTAAATACGAAGACCATAGGAGAGGCACACACATACACAAGGGCATCTGTCTGTTCAGGTCGTCTCCCGTGTTTTTGCACGCTTCCTGCTTTGGAATTTCCAAACATTTTAAACGTCGCAGACATGAGCTCACAGTCAGACATTAATCACTGATGATTGAGGTTGGACCCTCATGAAACAGCTGTATGATCGACCAGTCTCCTTTGTGGTATTGTGTGTCTCTGTTTTAAGTTATCCGTAAGCATAAAGTAACCTCGAGCCGGCTATAAACTGCAGGCTTAATATTAATTTACGATCTTCAGCCTGAAATGTCTATCAAAAGTGGAACAAGACCTCGAGCCAGCTAGAAACTGCAAAGTAACAGTATAAACGTCATTAAAAACAGATATTAAATGTTAAATTAAATACTTCTCTCAATCTCTTTGCTTGTATGCTTCTAATTTTCACACAATTGAAAGGGACTTACAACGTCGCTAATTAACTTAAATAGATTAACATAACTTGTTGGCAGTTGTCCAGATGCCGAAAGCGGGAGTTCGACTACTTATGCTGTTCGAGATGACAATTTATGGGCTGCGATAGTCATCAATAAATTGATCTTGATCATCGTGATAAGTGTGGCCAGAGCTGCCACAAGGATATCAAATTAACACTGAATTGTATCAAGTTGATACTTTTTTGTATTAGTTTCTTAGTATCTAACATTTGTTTCAAATTAAAAGGCTAAGTATCAAATTAATACCCAAAATATCAATTTGACAATTTCTAGTTGTATTTTGATACCAAAAAACTGATAACTGTTTTAGTTTCAATTTGAGATTGAATGTGTGGGATTTCGGAGGACAATTGTTAGAACAGTACTTGGTTCGGTTCAGAACCGGTTTGCATTCTATGTGATTCGTACAAGTGGCCCTTACCGTTTCTTCGTCCGCGATTAAAAAATGTTTGCTGGGATGGCAGGCCAAAACACATTAAGCAATTTTGTCGTTACACACACAAACACACACTTATTCACAATTGGGAGGAAGATTGGGATGGGAATGGGGTGTATACAACTAATGGCTTGTAAACCCTTTATGCCACACAGACACACAGACTTCCTTAGAAAATTAGATACATTTGAGCGCACGTTTGTGACAAAAACCACTTTTGCATATTTATTTTGTCATTATGAAGCCTGCCAGCGTCTAACTGACTGACTGACTGAGTGACTGACTGGAGGCGTCTACAATTTTTGGTATTCATATAATTTGAATGACTTTTTAAATAGTTTTTTGGCTGCTGTCAAAGCACGTAATAAGTCATTAGCGTCGCCGTTGTTGTTTTTGTTGTTTTTGCTAATGTGGCTTATTAGGCTTAACCTTCTAGTTTGTGCCCGCCCTCCGCCCTCACCACCCAGCCACCTCCTCTGCTGAATGTTGTGTTCTTTATTTTAATTAAATTCTAATTAGAGTCGAGAGTTCTTGTGTCTCGGCTGCAGTTTGACATTTTGCCCGGCCACGTAATAGACACACACACACACACAATGAAAAATATTTCGAAAAATATTTCATTAACCTACCCCTGCCCCCTGCTTACTTACCTACACTTTCCCCAATCCTTTGACTGCCTGTCTGTTACACAAACGAAAGAGTAAGAGAGAGGCAGCTACATATTATCTTAGAAAAGGGCCAAGTTTTTCGACGTGGTCTGGTTGATTTTTGCTGCTGCCTGTCATGTGTGAGAGTGTGTGTGTGCGTTTTTAAAGTAAATAATGCAAAAGCTGTTTTCCATCAAATTTTAATTAATTATTTAGGCAAAAGAATTCGCTTAGGTTGTCGAGTATGTCGCTTCCATATAATTAATTAGAAATGATATAGCCAACCACCCACCCTGTTAGTCTATTTCCTCAGTAGAGAAGTGCAAGCAAAGTGAAGTGGATCTTTCAAAGTGAGAGAGCTTTTACAGCTTCTTGATGGACTTGATCTCTGGTCAATGATTAGCTTGGCCCCCCCTGAAAGTATGCCAAGTAATCAAAGAAGTCTGGTGAATGAAAACATTGGCCGTGTTCAGCAGAAAGATTGATGAGCAGGTATCAGAAAATCATATATGTATCACTTAAAAGGAGCATACTTTTTCTCGATACAAGCTCCGCTATCATAATACGTTAAATTGGTTATCATGGTACCGTATCTCTGGAGTTCAGCTGGAAAATCATTGGAAATGTACAATTGATCAGGGAGCAAGTTCTTCTGCTGAACACGGCCATTGTTTCAGTGTGCAACCGAGTTTGAATGCAAAATTCTTATTGAAAAAAGAGCAAAAGTGAGATTAAGAGCAGAATATGGATGCTGCTGCTGCCTCGTTCATTAAAAAGTGCGTTTTGTTCTTCTCAAACCAATAATGGAGCCTTTCTTTGACCCTTTCTTGCCCACAGTAAGCAAGTGCGGCACCCTACAGGTAACAAGTTTGGTGCACTGTAAATTTCATCTACTATTTTTAGATAGATGTATTTAGGTTGTATCGTATGGTTTCGTTTAAATGATAAATTAAAGTTTTTATACTCTGTACCAGGGAGTAATACCGAAACAAATTTCAGTTCCGGTACCAGTTCTGGTACGTTCCGAAATGAATACTTCGGGTAAAAGTTCTGTTTCGGTTTCGAAACAGTACGCGGTGTTTCATTTCAGTATTTTTTTTGAATATTGGAAAACTAAATTATGAGATTATGAAATAATTTTATTCTTTTGTAATATAACGAAAAAATATTCAACATAATTTCAGTCGTTTGATGTTAAAGTAAAATTATAGACGCTATTTAACATTTCGTACTATTTTATGACCTTATGATTACATCAGGAATGCCCGCAGCCTATACGCACCACCCGCACACGTTGTTGTCTTAAGCAAAGTCATTCCAATGCGTATAGCAGCCTGCGCATAGCGAAATTACAACAACAACTTCTTATGTGTCTTTTCTCCTTTTCTCCTATGCATTTTGCAGAGTTGAACACAGCAACATATTGGCGCTTGTGTGCGTGAAATTTGTTGTTGTGTGAGGAATGATTTTCACAGAACCAGGTATTAACCTGTTTTATTATTGTGGTGCTATTGCTTCAGACTTATTTTCTTCATTTGTATTGGTGACTAAGCGGCTTTAAGGTGCTCTGGACTACATCATATTACTGAACGTAAATAAGTTATCAAAGCAACCAAAACAAATTGCTGTCTAGCGACAATATTGTTTCTACCAAAAGCAATTCTGCCGCCTGCTCTCCCGTCAGCAACTATTTATTATGTGGCGAATTCAACAGCTGTGTCTCGCTCTCATCCATTTCGATTCCCACAAGAGCACAATTGCTGCTATCAATGATCAGTGATCACATTTATTACGAACCATCTATCGATAGCCTATCCCAGACAAAGAAGTGTCATCATTAGTGTCAAATATTTCAATCTATGTACACTAAGCGCCCTTAACAAGCTGCAAGAGTTTCGTGCCAGTCTAATTTTACAGAGGGGTGCTTGAATTTTATGCCTTCTAAGAAAAGGGGCAAGAAAATCTGACATCATGTAAATGACGTCTTATGGTTCCTAGTTTGCTTTAAAAACATCTGACCAGAATTACGACGCGCTCTGCAAAGTTAAAAAAAAGCCGAGACAGTACCGGTACCAACGTTTCGGTTTCGTTCGCTTCTCCTTCCGCCTCCTCCCGCCTTCGGAATTTAGAAAAATGTCATAACTCCGGCAGTTTTATAGATAGAAGGTTTGTACCGTCGGTCAAACCTAAGTAGTCAAAATTCTTTGTCGATCCGCTAAAAGACTGATTAAGTTTGGATGAGCGATAGTCAAGTTATAGGCAAAAGAAACTTCGCTGCTGCAGCGCAGTAGCAGCGCTGCTTTCAGCTGCTACTACTAAGCGCTCTCCAAAGTTTAAAGAAAAACCGAAACAGTACCGGTACCAACGTTTGGGTTTCATTCGCTTCTCCTTCCGCCTCCTCCCGCCTTCGCAATTTAGAAAAATGTCATAACTCCGGCAGTTTTATAGATAGAAGGTTGGTACCTTCGATCAAACTTTAGTAGTCAAAATTCTTTATCGATCCACTAAAAGACTGATAAAGTTCGGTTGAGCGATAGTCAAGTTATAGGCAAAAGAAACTTCGCTGCTGCAGCGCAGTTGCAGCGCTGCTTTCAGCTGCTACTGCAGCATCTTTATTCACTTAGAGCATACATCTACGTTGGTACAGAACATATTATAGTCGGGCTTGACCAACTTTCTTACTTGTTTGTGGTGTGTTTTCTGTCCGTGTGGTTTTTGTGGTACGAGCTGATTTCCTGATAAATTCGGTATAAAGTTGTGGTGCTTACAGTACTTTTCCCGTGTTTTTGACTGCATGCCGGGTATGCGGTGTTTGCGGTATTTTCTGCATTTGCGGTGTTCTTGGCATTTGCAGTGCAATCCTTGCTGTAGTGGTTGATTACCTTGTACTTTTGATAAAAAGGCGCTGTTGTCTGTGGTGTTTTCTGTACGTAAGGCTCTTGCAGTATTTGTTGAATATTCTATAGTTTTTGTAGAAGTCAATAAAAATGCGGTGTTACTGTTGATTTTTCGGTAATTCTAATTTGATAAAGTATCTAAGGTGCTTGAAATTGCTGTGTTCTTCTTATTGGCTCTGCCATACTTGCTGTTGTGGTTGTTTAACGTATAGTTTCGATAGCAGACCCTTCTGAAAAGTTTTTGTGGTGTATGCGGTGTGTTTGTGGTGTTTTCTGTACGTAAGGCTCTTGCAGTATTTGTTGATTGTCCTATAGTTTTTGTAAAAGTCAATAAAAATGCGGTGTTTGTGGTGATTTTTCGGTAACACTAATTTGATCTTCGGTGCTTGGGGAATTTTGTGAAATTAACAATGCTTTTCCATACTTGCTGTAGTGGTTGATTACTGTGTAGTTTCGATAGAAGGCGCTATTGAAAATTGCTTGTGGTGTATGCGGTGTGCTTGTGGTGTTTTTTGTACATGCGGTTCTGGCGGTAGTTGCTGATTGTAATTTGGTTTCGGTAGAAGACGATGTTTGCGCTGTGAAAGTGCAATGTTTAGGGCGTTTTCCTGGGTTTGTCGGACTTGTCTTGCTGCTGTGGTAGATTCGATTAAAGCTGTTATTAAAGTTTGCGGTGCAGGCGGTGCATGCTGTGTTTCAGGTGTTTTTTCAGGTTGTTGCTGATTAAACGGCGGTGTTTCCGTTGATGGTTATATTTGCGGTGTTCTCCACATTTGCAGTGCCTTTGCTCTCTCTCTCCACTCTCTCTCTCTCTGTCTGTCTGTCTCTCTCCCCTATTCTTTGTTTTATACTGCGTGTGTGTTTCTCTGGATTTACCTTAACTGTTACTTTGTAGATGGAGCTAAATGTCCCACACCGCTTTGCACTGGCCAAGGACATATCACAGGATTATATTCGCATCATAGAAGGTACAGCCCAAACACACACCCACACACACACACACATACACAGCTGTGCGATGGTTAAGTCAACGATTTGTTTCTCTCTCTCTCTCCTTCTCTCAGTTTGTCGGGTTGTCCGAAACGCGATAAGGTAACCACAGAATGTAAGTTTGATATACGATAACTAGTAGAACTCTCTCTAGAGTGTCTGTCTGTCTGTCTCTTTCTATAGTTAGAATTCTCCAAAAAACTTCCAAATAGGCGCATGTTGTCTTGTGTATGTGTGTGTCTCTCTTTCTGTCTCTCACTGTCTCTCTCTCATTCTCTCTCTATACTTAGCTGCATGTGGCTAGCCAGACCCTTTCTCTGTCTCTTTCTCTCTCTCACTGTCTCTCTCTCCCGTGAAAAAGTGTGTAGTTGCCGAAATTCGTTTGCCTTGAAACTAATCACACTACAAAAACCCTCCCTCCCTACCACCTGACCCCGTCCCGCCCATTCCTGGCGCAGTGTTGGCCCTACACGAGCAAATTCTGAAATGTCCTACGCCCGGCTGTAATGGACGTGGCCATGTGCAACCGCATCGCAGTGTGCACCGCAGTTTATCAGGCTGTCCCCAGGCTTTGCGGCGTTCCACTCCGCGCAGACCGCTTAGCGAATCCACAGCAGCAACAGCAGGTGCCATCCACTAAGCGCCCTCATCTTGTCTGCCGAACTGTACAGTACAGTCTCTCTCTTTTCTCTCTCTCTCTCTCTTTCTCCCGTTCCTTTTTTGTTTTGTTTGATACCCCATCTAGGTGAACTGGTGGAGAAGCATGAGAAACAGGAATTGCATCCGTTGGATAAACTTAAGATCACTTCCAGTCAGTATCTGAACAATAACAACAACAACTGCATCAACAACAACAAGCTGAGTACCACCACCATGCCAATTATCAAATCGGAGTACAGTCCCGTGGCCAGCATTAAGTCCGAGTACAACAAAAGTCCCATGCATTCGTATCTGACGAATGACACAGCGGCCTCAGCCTCTGGCACGGCCGCAGTCAGTGCCAGCTCCAGTGGAAGCGGTCGATCCAGTTCCGTTGGGGGATCTACCAGTGCAGCTGGTACCGCCTCTTCCTCCAATGGCAGTGACAATTTGCATGCCCCCCACTTAAGTCGCTTCGTGGGTCTACAGAGTCCTCAGCCTCATTCGCACGCGCATGCCCACCACCAGCAACAGCAACAGCAGCAACAGCAGCAGCAACAACAGCAGCAACAACAGCAGCAGCAACAACAGCAGCATACGCTACACCAGCAACGCGGACCCTTCATTGAGGGCAATGCCAGCCAAATGATGCCCGCTGGCAGTGCCAGCGAAGGTCCTGATCCGGCCAGCAGCTATCATGCCGAGCATCAGCAGCAACAGCAGGCAGCGGATGAACGCCAACAGCAATACGAACAGATGCGCTATGCCCAGAGCCATGGTCATGGCCTGGCTCCAAGTGATGTGGCGGTGAGTAGCGGTGCGGAGCTACTCACCTCCAATGGCACCAGCGCCAGCGAACTCTCACCCTCAACCGCTCAACGGTCGGCCTACGAGCCGCATCCACATCCGCCCGCCTCGCTCAGCTCACTGACCTCATCGGTGGCGCCATCGGCATTTGTTGTCGATTCGGTGACCTCGGTGGCCGCCGCCAGTGGTGCGGGCTTTGAGCGTTACGATCCCAACAACTGTTGCCCGAATGGTCAGCGTCAGGCCACGGCTCCGGCCAATATGTATCACTATCTGCCCCAGACCGCCGATGATCTGCAAGTGCAGCAGCAGAAATATCTGCAGGAACAGCAACTGATGCTGGCCAAGGCCGAGCATGATGAGCTGACCAATGGTGGTGGCCCCATTTATCCGCGTCCCATGTATCATTATGATCCCACTATGGGTCCACTGCCTCCTGGATTCTCGGCCATTAATTTGTCGGTGAAAATGGCTGCAGCTCAGGCAGCTGCTGCAGCGGCTGCTTATCAAAATCAACAGCAGCAGCAACAACAACAGCAGCAACATCATCAGCAACAGCAGCAACAACAACAGCAACAACAGCAGCAGCAACAACAGCAGCAGCAACAGCAGCAACAACAACAACAGCAGCAGCAACAGCACAGCAAACAGAGCTCATCACCCACACCGAATGTGGTGGGAGTACCGGCGCCAGCCGTGGATCTTTCCGGCTCCACTTCGGTAACCTCATCCAGTCCGCACGGTTTCAATTCACCAGCCTCGCACAATCAATACAACCAGCGGATGGGCAACGGTAGTCCCCAGCCGGGAGCCAGTCCGAACATAGCCAGCCCACAAGTGCCGAGTCCGCAGGGTCAGACATTGGACTTGAGTGTAACTCGACTGCCGCACAGGTGAGTTAAGCTGAGAAGCAACCAAGGATGAAGTCACAAAACAAATGCAGACTAAAAATAAAATAGTACCAAGTGCATAACAAGATTATAATAAGAGTCAGAGGGAATACGGCGAGGGTAATACGACGAGAGTTTTGAGAAAAATACGTCCAGAGTACATGAAGTATTTGAAATTATGATGAGAGCCTAACGATATTACATCAAAAGTGCGACAACAGGCTGTATCAAGAAGAAGCATGAGATGGACGCTAAACAGGAACACCGCGTATCCCAAAATAAACTGCGCAATCGGGACTGCACAGGATATTTCCAACGATCCCAAATCTTTTGGCAAATTCCCGTTACTCGTAGAGTAGAAAGGGCACACTAAAGTCGAGAAAATGAATGTAATAGGAAGAATGAAGCATCTCCTACCCTATAAAGTATATAAATTTCTAATTCACATCTCAGTTGATAAAGCCATGTCCATCTGTCCGTCCGTATGTACAAACTGATCTCAGAGATGGTAAGAGATTGAGACTTGACATGTATTTTAAATTTTTGCCAGCACTTCACATCCCTTAACACTTTGTGTAGCGTCCAACTTAAAACTGCCTATTTCTTATAGCCCACCCAACATTAGGAAGATCGTCTTAACAAAAATCGCCCTAATGAGTCTTTTTCGAGCCCTTTTAATGATTTAAAAGAGATTAACACCTGACGATTAAAAGAAGACTCGAAAATTACTCATGAATATGCTCTTAATGTGGTTTATTGAACGGGTTAAAAGCGGCTCTTCAAGAAAAGTCGCGGCTAGGGTACCATTTTCTACCGACAAAAGTATTATTTATGATCAGAAATCAAGCGCATTTATGAACATTTTGATCAGACCGAGGACTCGAAAACGACTCAAATGTGATCAAAAATTTCAGAAAATGTTTGCTCGAAGCTGCCTTAGGAACGATCGATTGGCATATGGGTTTAAGTGAAAAAACTATTTTGTTTTCAGTGTTAGCGTTCATGAATTCAATCAATCTCTTACACCTGAAGAGAGTATTATAATTTTGCCCAGAAGTTTCCAAAGCATAGAAAGAATCATCACTGACCACAAACTGTATAAGTATTCTTGATCAGCATGACGAGCTGAGTCAATTGAGCGTTTTCCGTCCGTTGTCCGTCTTTCTGTTTCCAAGCAAACTAGTCCCTCAGTTTCGAAGAGCTGACATTTTGCACAGTCTTTTTTTGACTCCACACTGCTAATATGTGGAAGCCGTAGGAATAATCTGTTTCAAGTGTATTAAAACTTTGGCACAGACGAAGTTAGCTTTGTTTATTCGTTAATGTCATTTGATTTTGAACAGATCTGTCTAATTGGCTCAAAATCGAAGGACTATATCCCTTGGACGATCGGTCAGAAAATGGTCTAAGAGAAAAGACTTTTGGTTTTTGATGTAAACAAGCACTAAAATTTGAAATCTGCATCCTACCCTAAAAATAAAAACATACACTAGCGGTCATGGAAACCGCACCACTTCAAAAAATCATGAATCGTTCGGTCAAACGTCAAGGAATATTATTATTTTATTTAATATTAAGAAAATTTAATAAAAATACATTGTAAAAAAAACTAATGGAAATCGATTAATATTTCTTATAAAAATATTTTTTGGAGAAGTAACAGATAGTAAATCTTAGAAAATCCATTTAAGTACAATGTTGCTCCTTCTCTGCCCTGAATTCCTGCCATTATCCCTAACGGCATAGCATCAAACAGGGTCTCACGGATTTCTTCATCTAAAGAACTATACCACACGATTGCCAAAGCTAAAATGAACTTGTTTTCGCACTCTGGCTTCTGTTCTGCAACTTCATTGCATGCCTTAAGTGCTTAATGGGGATAAGGTCAGGCGAATTTCCTGGTTTTGGAACACTTTGTAAATGTAAAATGGCTTGACACTCCACTCAATCTCATGACTTGTGCGCTTCTAATTTTCGCACAAAAGAAAGGAACCTACAGTTTAACGCCGAATCCAAACGGCAGTTTGAGGTATATTTTGCTGGGCTAATTACTACAAAGCTGGCGCCAATAGCAGAGAAGGGTGACCGGGTGTAAAGTTTATTCAAAGAAAAAACTTTTCATTAGATGGATCGAGGCTGGATCGAACCCACGACCTCTTGCACAGCGATCGCGCACACTAGCCGCTGAGCCACCCGGCCACACTTGATCAAGCTGTAATAAAACGAAACCTTATATTATTGTTTTGTTTGTAAACTTTTAGTTGGGAAGAATAAAAGGAAAGACAAAAAAGAACTTACTGATTTCGCTCGGTGGCAAGGCGCGGAATCGTCCTGAAAAATTGCATCCGGTGCATAGGATAAATGTTGCTCAAGGGCTGGAACCGAATTGGTCTTTATGACTTCCGCATAGATGGCGATGGAAGATGGCGATGGTAAATGGAGATAGTAAATGTAGTAAATGGCGATGGTAAATGGCGATGGTAGATGGCGAAAAGCGATGGTAGATGGTACATGGGCGATAGGCGATTGGCGTTAGGTAGATGGTAGATGTCCGCCATCACCGCTAGTAATTGGTAGATAATAGATAGCGATGGTCGATGGTAGATGGCGATGGGCGATGGTAGATGAAGATGTGCGATGGCAATGGTAGATGGGTGATGGCGATGGTAGATGGCGATGGTAGTTGCCGATGGTAAATGGCGGTGGTAGATGGCGATGGTATATGGCGATGGGCGATGGTAGATTGCGATTGGCGATGGCGATGGTAGATGGCGATGGCGATGGTAGCTGGCGATGGTAGATGGGCGATGCCATCTACCATCGCCTTATACCATCGCCCATTGCCATCTACCATCGGCATCTACCATCGCCATCTACATACAGAATTGCAGGCGAAGTCGCGGGTATAAGCTAGTATTATTTAAATAAATAAATAAATAATACTAGCTTCGCCCAGTAGTCGAAATTCGACCATCTGCTTTCACAAAGTTTTTGATAAAGGCCTATTCTCAGATCAACTAAAAATTATTTTCGTCACAGTACTTCATATGGATAGAACGCTATTGTAAACCAAACACTTTTGTTCAACTGTCTTATTCATACGAAGCATTGTGACGAAAATAAAATTTATGTTATCTGAGAACAGTCCTTAAGCTAAAACAAAGCATGCTTTGCTGACCTATCTGTGCGAAGCGTGTGTGTATTGGTACAACTTTTAGTTCGTTATAAAACAATAAATAATTGCAATGAATTTTTTTTGGTTGCAATGGCCACATCTAAACATTCATAAGAACATATGGTATACATTTTGGGTTGATTTAATTGGTTCTACTAAGCTAAAAAGGGGGCTGTACTTTTGTATGAAAAATTCTTAGCTTATAATATATAGATTCCATGACGTTTGACCGAATGATTTCATAATTTCATGATTTTTTGGAGTGATGCGGTTTTCATGATAGACGGAAAATCTTTTCTTCAAGAAGTTTGCAATCTTCAAAAAAACAAGATTGAAAAAACTTAAAATGAGACCTCCAGTTCTCTGTAAAGCTTCAGCTAAGAAATCGTTTACTATGTACTTATATTCTCTGGAAAAATTTAATAAAATTAATATTGAGACCAAAGTGCAAATAAATAGAAGGTACAATATTTATGCTTGCTATGAGGTTTGAACTCGCGACCTCACTGTTCCAAGATGGGGTTTTCACGGTGAAGCAAACTTCTAGGGATGTCGAAAATAATATCGTTTGTATGAAAATATCGATATAATATCGATATTTTTCATAAAAACTATATATTTTCGACATCCCTACAAACTTCATGAAGTTTTTCAAATTGGTTTTGATGTAATCGGTATGAAGGGGCAAGCAACAACTCCACACCTCTTTGCTTTTTTAAGAACTTCCTGAAGTTTGCTTCATCATGTAAATTCCGACCAACGCAACGTCTTCAGCTCTCTAACACCGGCCGGAGAGCTTTTACTCTGCTTAGCCGAGCCGCCTCGCATTTAGTCGAATTAAGTTGCCGTGCAAGTTCGCGTTCAGTCCCCCGATATACCAAGTTCAAGCCTCAGACGGGGATGGGTAAAATTAAAGTTTGTTTTCAATTTTTGCCACGCTCCCTCCCGCCTGGGCAAATTTAAAAAATCGTTATATCTCCGACAGTTTTATAGATTGAAGGTTCGTACCTTCTAGACATATTTAGTAATCAGGATTATTAATCGATTCGCCAACGGATTGGCAAAGATCGGATGAACGATACTCGAGCTATAAGGAAACCAAACATTTATGCTGGGCAGCACCGGCTGCAACGGTAGGCTGCCAGATTTTTGCATTCTAGCTATCTGGCAGGTCTGTTCAGACTAGTAAAAAACATGTATGACCATATTTGGCACCAATCAGCTGGCACTACACGTGCCGGTGTTTATACGTGTATGGCAGCACTGGCAACCTGCCACCCTGCAAACATTTTATGAAATTTTTTGATCACATTCGAGTTATTTTCTAGTCCTTAGTCAGATTAAAATAGTCATACATCCGCTCGCTTTGTGATCATAAACGATACTTATGTCGGGAAAAATGATACCCTAGCCGCGACTCTTCTTAAAGATACGTTTTTAACCCGTTCTTCTTAACAATTTCGACTAATTTCCGAGTTATTTCGAGTCATTTTCGAATCGTATTTCAATAAATCACATTTTGAGCATATGCTTCGTTTAGTCGCATATGATTGTTTTCTCTTTTTTATCATCAAAAGAACTCGATAAAGACTCTTCAGGGTGATTTTTGTTAAAATGATCCATCAAATGTTGGGAGGGCAGTGTGTCTGGACGCACCCTAATCCAAGGTGGGACCAATTTGTGCCAAGGATATACAAGAATATGACCAGTGTACTAAAGCTCAATTAATACTAGAACATTACAATATTACGTCTACAGAGCGACGATAACACATCTAAAGTTTAATAAGCCCTCAACAAAAGTACATCGAAAAGCAATTGAACGATTCATGTCTTTTTAGGTCTCCAAAATTCAGCAAAAAATTTTCTTGGAAGCAAAGATTCAGGTTTGAAAGACACGAATTATAAGAAAGCTACATCAACAAAGGGCACTGCTTTGTAGTACTTATTTTCATTCTTAAATCACTTGAATTGAATGTCTGAATAAAGAACAATCTCTGACACTTACTTTTATTGATAACTTTATTCAAATATTACTCTTTTCAGAGTTTTTTTGGATAGGGCTTTAGTTTGACTAGATTTTGACAATTTTTTTAACCAAATCTGACTTGTTTCGATTTTTAAACATTTTCTTTTCCATTCCCCTCTTTAATCAGCATTATCACCAGCCCCCAATACGGTGCCGATGGTCTAGTGGTGGGTCATGCCCAAGGCTTTGGCACTGCCGCACCTGGCTCTTTGGGTCCCAACGGTCCACCACGTTCACCACAAATGGAGCCTGTCGACTTTAGCGGACCGCCTCGACCCTTGGGTTTCGGTCTGGTTGGTCACATAAGCGGGCCGCGTCCCTATAGTCGCGAGTCGACGCCTGATAGCGGTGGTTCGCATTACATTGAGACATATCGGGATCCCAGTGGTAAGTGTAAAGCAAGACGCATGAAGGATTAAGGCAAACTATTAAGTTGAAATTGGCGATGCAGGCTATTCACCGCATCCCGGCTATGGTATGGTGGTGCAATCCGATTATCCACCGGCTGGTTATCATGGCTATGGACCAGCAGCCTATCAATGTAGCAATCCGTATGCCACGGCCGTGGGTCCAGGTGGCTATCCAACGCCCGTATCTGGTGGTTATTCACCCAGTCCGGCTACCTGCTATTCGATGCCACCGCCTCAGCATATACCGCAGCATGACAAAACCAAAGACGGGTGAGTGAACTGAAAATGTTTCTTCTTTGGTTAAAATTGGACAACTATATCGTATAGCTAATACAGAAAACATAGATTAGATTTCAAATTATCATTCATTTATTTTATCATGAATCGGATGACTTACATAGGTCGGAAAACCATTTTAGTGAATCAATAGTTTCGTTTTTTTGTATAGAAACGTTTCCAAACTTTGTATTTATTAGGTTTTTATGCTTGTAAATGAGTTTAAGCGACCTGTTTTGATTTCTGTCAAAGTGGTTGTTAGCCGTCTCAAGGACAAGGATTGATTATAATTCAAAAATCAACAGAAATCAACAAAGAGTTTGTACACATGGAGAGCATGCTTACTCAGACGGACTGTTTCGTTGGCCTCCCGGCAACAATTCATCAGTGAGCTTCTACGTATGTTTTTTTATAATTCCATCAAGTTTAATGAAAATCGGAAAACTATATATAGTAAAGCTGCCATAGAAAACAAGTACTGAATAATGTAATATTATCAACATTTTGCTGTTCTCTCCATTTCCATAATTTCCCTAGAATATAACAAGAAAGCCAAATTTAAAATTTATTTTATTTGCTAGTTTTCTCAGTGTACAATGACTTAACTATAATATTTATGATTACGGCCATGTGGTCGCAAAGCGGTCATAAAAGCAACCCAGACGAGGTCAATCCCCCTTCCCCTTTCACAAGTTGTCTTAAGCTTGGCACATTTAATGAAACTTTAAAAACGAAAACTTTTCAGGTCTGTCTTCTTATCTATGAGCGACCATTTGGCCTCATTCTTAAGTCGTTGTCAGCACACTAATCCTTGTCTCACCCTCTCTCTCTCTCTGTCTCTCTCTTTCTGTCTGCGTCCACAGTTTGACAGGTTGTTCGCGTTCGGACCGCAATCATCTGCAGTCGCACTCACAGGAACTGAAATGTCCTACCCCCGGTTGCGATGGCTCTGGTCATGTCACTGGCAACTATTCCTCACATCGCAGCCTCTCGGGCTGTCCGCGAGCCAATAAGCCCAAAAGTAAGCCTCGTGATGGTCAAGATTCAGAGCCATTGCGTTGTCCCATACCCGGTTGCGATGGTTCGGGTCACTCCACGGGCAAATTTCTGTCACACAGAAGGTACATTAAACCCTACTTGATGGTTTAGGAAAGACTCTAATCTTCTATATTGCAGTGCATCGGGATGTCCCATAGCCAATCGTAATAAAATGCGCGTTCTGGAGGCTGGCGGCACGGTTGAACAGCATAAGGCCGCTGTGGCTGCAGCTACTGCCATGAAATTCGATGGTAAGTGTAGTGCTACGGATTCAACTTAATATATGCTAATGGTTTGTTTCCAATTGTTTCATTGTACTTTGCTTTTAGCCTGCACTACGGTGGGAAGTCAGGGTATCAAAAAGCCTAAATTTGATGAAGTCACTATGGTGTATCCCAAGGGTTATACAGGTAAGTTGTCAAACAAAATTTTATCTAAATGTATACCTATCTTTCTCTTGTGTGTTTTCTGTTATGAACTGGGCCTAGTTGTTATTAGACTCCCCATTTCAAAAAGCGGGGGAGTGTAATAACATTGTCATAAAGTTTGCAACATAAAGTAGAAGAAAGACTCTTATTTGAGGGGTGTAACATAATGCTAGCTAGATCTGTCCGTGAGTCTGTTGAATGAAAGTGCAAGACAGGGACAAATTTTCGTAGTAGTGAGGAAAGAAAAAGGGAGACTATGATTAAAATTGAAAATAAAATGTTGGATAATAAACGGAGAGGCTACAAAATGGGCAAATTTAACTATAAATTTAAAAAAAAAAAGGGATCTTGTCTTAACCTCCAATTTATACAGGTATACAGGAACAGTATCTATTTTTAACGTCGGGGTCACCAATCTTATTTGGTTTAGTTTTTAGTTTAGGTGCGTAGGTTTCTTAAATGAAACTTTGGACTGAATTTAAATGGAATTATCTTAGTTTAACTTCCATCTTAAACTTATATACAAGAAAATTACCTATACATAACATCGGGGTCATCATTCTAATTTAGCTTTATTTTAGTTTCAGCTGCTTAGGTTTCTGAAATGAAATTTTGGATTCAATTCAAATGGAATGATCTTAGTTTAACTGCCATTTTAAGCTGGTGTACAAGAAAAGTATCAATACATAACGTCGGGGTCACCATTCTAGTTTAGGTTTATTTTAGTTTGAGCTCATAAGGAATTCATAATGAATTATCTTAGTTTACTTCCAATTTAAGCGGGTATACAAGAATAGTATCAAAATATAACTTCGGGGTCACCATTCTTATTAATCTTTTTTAAGGTTCAGGTGCGTAGATTTCTTAACTGAAATTTTGAACAGACAATGATTTGGCAATGATTTGGTTTTTTAAATGAAATTATAGACTGAATTCATAAGAAATGATCTTAGTTTAACTTCCTATTTGATCGGGTATACAAGAAATGTATCAAAACACAACGTCGGGGTCACCATTTTAATTTAGCTTTTTTTTAGCTGGAGTTTTGCATTGGTTTCTTAAATGAAATTATAGACAGAATTCTTAAGAAATGATCTTAGTTTATCTTCCAATTTAAACGCGTATACAAGAAAAGTAACGAAACATAACGTCGGGGTCACCATTCTTATTAAGCTTTTTTTAAGGTTCAGGTGCGTAGGTTGCTTAACTTAAAGCTTGGACTGATATTAGTTTAACTGTTAATTTAAGCGGGTATACAAGAATAATATCCGAACTTAAAGTCGGGGTCACCATTCTAAATTAGCTTTATTTTAAGCTTCGGTGCTTAGGTTTCTTAAATGAAATTTTAGACTGAATTCAAAAGGCATGATCTTAGTTAGAACTTTCAATTTAAACGGCTATACAATAGAAGTATCGAAACATAACGTCGGGGTCACCATTCTTTCTTTGCTTTATTTTAGTTCTGAAATTTTATATTTTAGTCAAACTCAAAGTGCAAAAAGGAAAACAAACCAAACACATAATTTTAGGAGAAAAAACGGCTTTTTACTAACCAAACTTCGGGGTCACCAAATCAATCTTATTTCATTTGAGGCAGGGAACATTATACAAAGCTTAAGAAACCCGCAGATTACAGTTAAACAAACCAATCAGAAACTCATAGTTCTAGGAGAAATTTCGACTTTTAACTAACCAAACATCGGGGTCACCAAATCAATCTTATTTCATTTTGAGGCAGGGAACATTATACAAAGCTTAAGAAACCCGCAGATTTCCGTTTAACAAACCATACAAAAAACCATAATTCTAGGGGAAATTTCGACTTTTAACTAACCAAACGTCGGGGTCACCAAATAAATTTTATTCTATTTGAGGCAGGAAAAATTATACAACACTTAAGAAAACCGCAGATTTCAGTTAAACAAATCATACAGAACTCATAATTCTAGAAGAAATAGCGACTTTTATCTAACCAAACGTCGGGGTCACCATATCAACCGAACTTCATGACAGGTATGGCAAAAACTTGAACAACCCGCTGCTTTAGTTTTTGCTACGTATCATTCTTTCTTTTATTCGCCAGTCATCCAGGTACGAGGCTTATAGCTATATCCGTATGTTTATGCTTATTTTGACCTTTAACTAGCCAAACTTAGGGGTCACCAAAAAGCTTAGCTTCAATTTAGTCATGGGAATTCGTACTGAATGATAACCTTAAACTAGCCAAACATAGCTCCATATTTCTTCTTCTTGTTGTTGCTTACTTATGGTACTGTACATTTTCGGTTGGAGTTTTGTGTGCGTGTGCTAACGTCTAAAAAAAAAAATTTCAAAAAAAAAAAAGAAAACAAAGAATACTAAAAAAAATTTTTTGGTTTTGCTTCTTCAGTTTAACCCATTTCGGTGGCTCCCAACCCGAACCCGGTACATAACATGAACCAATCCAAACATATAGAAAACTAACATTGATTGATGAGTGTAATGTTAATTGTTAATGAGCAAACCAAATTACTCTCCTAGTTTTCAAACAAATTCTAATTTAATTCTTTGTTCCTTCTTTTTGTTTCGTTTCATGTGTTTTGGGTTGGCGTTTTCGTTTTAGATTACGCGACGTTTTGTATCGGTGCCGAATATCTACTGTAAATACCAAAAGAAACCAAAAAAAAAACACAAAAGCAAAATCAAATAAACAAAATAAGAAACCAAAGTTACACAAAAATAAAGAAGAGAAGGTAAGCCCCGACCAAGTGATCACCCAACAACAGCCACTCACTCACTGACTCACTCACACCCCCGCCCCTTCAAATAAAAAAACAAAAGTGCTAGCACACGCGCACAAAAACCTGAGCCATAAGATCGTTAAAGAGCCAGCCACTATCCACTACCCACCCCCCAAATCTCTTTCCTTCCTGCTACTAGGCAGCAGCAGCGGTTTGGACATAGTCATGGGCGTCAGCAGTAGCAGCAACAGCAGCGTCAGCAACGAGAAGTCCTCCGTCAGCGTCTCCAATGCGGCAGCCATTGGCCCCACAGATGATCTCAATACATTGGAGGCTGAAATCTCGGAACTGCAACGTGAGAATGCACGCGTCGAATCACAAATGTTGCGCCTCAAATCTGATATCAATGCCATGGAATCACAGCTAAGCACCAGCGATCGGGTACGTAGGCTCAGGTTCGTTGACGGCAACAAATTATGAGTACAAAAAAAAATTAGTTTTAAGTACACTAGAGTTAACACTGTGGTCGAATTTCCACATATAGCACCTACTCCGGTTCTCTTCTTTCTCGACCCAGACTCTAACCAACCCTCAGACCTTAAGAAATAGAAAACCCACTGATTGCCGAGTTGAGAATCAGTAAGCAAGAAGTTTCGGTCTGCAGTTTTGAAGCCATTATAAAGCCTAGGGTTTGATTTTTGGAAACATTAAACCTTCGGTTAATGATTCGAACCTTTGTTCATTAGTTAAGCTATGACAACCGCTTGTGAAACGGTCAACTTTCATGTCTTCATAGCACACTAGAATGTCGACCCTCTTTGCAATGTAATTCTGCGATAACTACGTCATCATTTTCGAAATCCCTCTGAAAATTGTAAAACCAAATTTATGAAATTGAAATACCATTTTCTAAATGCATCTTTACTAAATTATGCATCGATACTTACAGTAATTCAAGTGGTGAAATTTTTTTAGTAAAATATTTACGATATTAAAGACAATGATTCAAGGTAATTTGTTGAACCGAACTTTTTTACAAAAAGAGTAGGTACGGTTCTCCTGAAACGAATCCTGAAACGAACCGGCTGCAAACTGTTCCTGAACCGTATCCTTTTGCAGAGGTTCGACTTAGGTCTTATTTTGATTTCTCAGAATTGACCATGAACCGAATCTTCTTAGAACGGATCGTTTATAAAAATAACTTAAGAATCAGGGCTGCAAACCAAGCCAATTTCAAATTTTCTCCAAACTGAAACTAAACTAAACGAAAACTAAATAATTTATTAATTATACAAAATATTACCTGTACAAATAAGTTTTAAAGGATAGCTTTAAAATGGCTTTACTAGTCTTAAATCGAATCGAACAAAGTCGCAACTAACTTTATTTTAAAGCCCCTTCATAAGGCTTTCCTTTTCAGTATGTGTCACTTCGCTGAAGTGTAAACCACATAGCTTTTGTGTGCTCCGAACATGTCAACCTCTGTGCAAAAGAAAACACAATTTTCGGAAAAGCAAAAAAGCCAGAGCTAAATATTCACGTTAGTAAGGTAATGCTCTGTATTTGGTGGGACCAATTGGTGTACTATGAGTTGCTACAACTGGGCGAAGCCAAAGCCGTAGAACAATAAGATTAGTAACGACCATATACCATAAAAAAAAGGGATATTTCAATGTGGACCTTCGATTTTTCATTGGTGTGCTGTCTGTATGGAAAGTTTGTTCAGCAGAAACTCCACAATAAAATTTCCCCTTGCCATTCTCATGTTTGACCGTATCTTGTTGTTCTACGGCTTTGGTGAAACCATTACAGGGCAACCCTACTGAACTCAATTGATCCGTATAGCCCAGACATTGCCCCTTCCGACCACTATTTGTTTTCCTCTATGACGCATGCCCTTGAGGATGAGCAGGTTCACTCCTTTGAAGAACTCCTAAATTGGATAGATTCGTGGATCGCATAAAAAAGCGCTTAGTTTTTTCGCGATGCTATCCGAAAATGGCCAAAAAGATGAGAAAATTAGTGGACAATACTTTAAAAAATGAATTTGCAAAAAAATTTTTGTCAATAAAGGGTCAAACTTGAAAAAAAATTCTTTAAAACTTATTTGTACAGGAAATAGTATATCAAATTTTCAACAAATAATATCATAATCTTTCGAAGAGTAACGAAATACTTTTGGGATGAGATGTTTCTATTATTAAATGCGAAACGTACATACAAATTGTATGATTCAATAATGAAATATACAAATATACGGAAAAACTAGCTGAAAAACTCAGTGCGTTGCTACTCCCACTTTAGACCTTCTATTTACCCGTTAATGATAACCCATTTTAATTTAACAATTCGTAAATTTCGCGAGTTTTTGGTACCATTCGATCTTCACCTTCTATTAACCCGTCTTTGTGATAACCAAAACTCATATAAGAAGTTTGAAAATTTCGTGTCACGCGATTTCAAGTTTTCACCAACTACTTCTATGGATGGGTACAGTCGTTAATGAGTTCTTGCTGGACGTTTGTTCGCTTCTCTCTTCTTCTCAATCTATCTTGCTCATTGTAAGCTCCTTTGATCTCTTCTCGTCGTCACGTACCGTTTCAATCATTTTGATTTTAGAATGCGACACATTTCGGTGTTACGTTGCACTCTCAGAACGTCAACCAATGTTACCATGACCTTTTCTTGGCATCGTTGCCAATATTGAACTGCAAATGATCATCAGTTCGACAAAATCAGACTTTTTTAAAAAACCCGGGTTAAGACCCTTAAATTCTGATAGAAGAGACTTCTGTATGCATCACTTACATCACGAGTACCATCTCTTAGGGACATACCTAAGCTCAGTATGCCTTCATAAATTTAAGTTTTAGTATACATCTACTGTGCGCTTTTAAAGATATTCATAAATTTTGGTTTGACCCCCTTCTAAACGTACCTTAACCAATTGTACGATATACAATTACCCTATACGAGCTTGGTGAATTTTGTAGATTTTTATTTTGAACCATTAACAATAAAGTTAAAATTGTTGTCGCTGTGTGTTGCTGGTACAAATATACCCGTAGAACGCGAACCTAGGATAAAGTTGATAAACTGGGCACGAGGTGATGCTAACAGAAGTCCCTTCTATCAGAATTTAAGGGTCTCATACCGGGTTTTTTTTTAGTGACGTACTGTGTAATCAATAATAAATAAAGATAGCAAATGAAAAGGATACATTTGAAAATCTGAAAGGAACTGGAAAAACAAAACAAATAAGAATGAACATTTGCTGCGGTGTCACATAAAATGACCGCCTACTGCGCCACGTATTGAACTTTAATCGAATTGAACTGAAAGCCGAAGTGTGCGCCTGCAGCACCACCTGTTAAGAGTTTCCCACTTTTCTTTTTTCCTAAACCTTCGCGAAGTAATTAAGTATCAACCCGCAGAAAGTAATACCTAGTCGTTTTCAAGCTTTAAGCACACCAACAAACTACGATCCATTTTAATGAGATCTCGTAAATAACAATTGAACATTTTTGCCTTTGCGGTCTGCTCAATAACAAAACCGAGAATATCCATGCACGCTTGCTCTCGCTCTGAGCAGAACACTTCGTTTCTCCTTGTTTTTGTTTTCAGTTGAACTTTTCTTGTTTTGCTCATTCAAAAACAATTTATATACAGCGATCCGACTGAGCGCTCGCACATTAAGAGTCAGTAGATGAGCAAAAAGCCGAACGACTTACCTCAAAGGGTCTTTTATTTTTTTTTGTGTGTGGCTTGTGTGAGTCGCAAGCCCAAACAGACACCTCACTCACACATACACACACACAAACGCAAATGACTTTTATCTTCTTCGCTCGCGCGATTTGCTCAGTGAATGAGCAGAGCAAAATGTAAATAAATCCATTGTTTGTTCGTTGAGCACTGAGCGATTCGTTCATGAGCCGCTGTGAGCGGTTCATCTCTGACTTTTTGCTCAAAGGGTCCGTAAATAACTGTTATTTTTGGACAACGAAAAACGGTCAATTGTTATTTGCTAGCTCTGATTTTAATATATGCTCATTAAGAGAAGCAACGCTTTCTTGTTTTGTAAACGAAACTAACAAAAGTTTCGTGTAACAACACATACGCTGTTTGAATGATTGCATTCAAATTAAACGGGCAGTTCTCGCAGCTCGCTAGAAAGCTTCAAGTTTTCTTACTTGAAAACTTTAGCCTCAAGGCTTAAGCATTGTTTTGTCTAATTTTGCTTTCATTGCTCTTAGCAGTTCCCAACGGCTTAAAGCTGTGAAGGCATGAAGGGACAGTAAACGATCAGCAGTCATCAGCGAACGCCAACTGAAGGTTGAATGGGTTACATTGATGAAACAATACTGTAGTTATAGGCATTTAGCTCTTTTTGGTGTATCAATGCATAAGTTGCTTACAGTTGTGAACAAACGCAACTTTAAGCTCGCTACTAATTAAACATAAGTAAGTTCGCTTTATACATTACAAACCTATGACCAATTTATATTTCAAATTATATCGCAAAGAAGTCATTGAAGAAGGCACTGGATAGAATTGTATTTTGTCACACTTGGTTCGGCTTTGATTCACACTAAACCGGTTCGGTTGAAAACAGGTTTGCAAGAACCTATATAATTTTTTTTATCTTTTTTTCGCCAATAGTTTGATCCATTAAAAGCATTCTACTTAACAAACATAAGCCAGAGCATCGATTTGCTGAAGTTCATCATAAGCTAAGGCTTAAGTTAGGAGTGAAAGGAACTAGTGAAAGTAAAAACAATTTTGTATGTTCTCTTTATTCCTGCTTTCTCTCTAATGCTTGTGGCAAAGTCGGAACAACAACATGTTTGCATGAGTGGTTGTAAACAGAGATCCTTAAAGTAGAGTTTGTTGTTGGCGACGAAGGATTTCGTTTTTGAAAAATATTTTTCTTCACAAATGCTGCTAAGGCATAGCCTACATTTTCTTATTCAAACATTACTTTATAAGCATTTAGCATTAAATTAAATTTCTATGCCGAAAGTGGCTACATATCCGTTAGATTTTGCAAAGTTCTTCTTAGTGAATAAACACTTCTTTCAACCATTCAGTGGGACAGCTGCTGTAGTCTGATGAACTGTAGGTGCCGTCTGTCCATTCTTGATTTGGGCATCTAAAGTTTGAATTGGTCAGCCGATATAAGCCATTTCTGCGTACTGCTAAGGAATCATGCGGAATCGGATTTGTTTAATGTCTCCGCTTCCAAAAACCGACTATGTTTATTGGCTTTTAACTTCAAATTTGAATCGGTTTTTATTTGACAATTTTTAATGGCAAATCGTTTCCAACGAATCCTTCAATCAATCCTTGAAAATCGCAACTATTAGCAATTCCGATCAATCGAATTCGGAAACGGAAACAGGCCTGTATATCTCTGCTGATGAAGCTCGATTTGTTTGCCAAGAATTAGACAGCCTTATGTTAGGTACCCTTCTGTGCCTGTTCAATAATTTTTGTAAAAGTATCATCTGGGCTGAGCGACCACTTCGATGTCGGATAGTTGGTTCAAAATGCCAGGATCATACTCCGCTGGCATCATACTCCGAATATGAGTGATTCTTTAGAGGCGAAAGTATCGAGTTAGCCTATGTCTGTCAATGACAGAGTTGGAAACTATTCTCACCGTATTGCTCCGAGATTGGGAAAGCTGTTGTTGCTGAATAATAACGTTATTATCCACTACTGCCGTCTGCATAACTGATCGAACTGGTTTACTTGAAGGCAGATGTTGCTGCTGGCGATTAATATTTTAAAGTTTAGTCCGTTGTTGTCACTTTCACGTAGTCTTTCCATTTGCTCAAATAGGATCTGTTCCCGGAAATTAAATGGTCTAGTATGAGATGCTGGAAGTGAAGTAGTGTGTATTTTTTGACTCTGATGCTGCCGTCGAGTCTATTGAACATGGGACAGGTGGCTTTCAGAGCTAGCTAATAACAATTGACCGTTTTTCGTTGTCCAAAAATAACAGTTATTCACGGACCCTTTGAGCAAAAAGTCAGAGATGAACCGTTCACATCAGCTCATGAACGAATCGCTCAACGAAAAACCAATGGATTTGCTTACATTTTACTCTGCTCATTGACTGAGCAGATCGACGCGAGCGAAGAAGATAAAAGTCATTTGCATTTGTGTGTGTGTATGTGTGAGTGAGGTGTCTGTTTGGGCTTGCGACTCACACAAGCCACACACAAAAAAAATAAAAGACCCTTTGAGGTAAGTCGTTCGGCTTTTTGCACATCTACTGACTCTTAGTGTGCGAGCGCTCAGTCGGATCGCTGTCTATAAATTGTTATTGCCAGAGCAAAACAAGCAACGCTCAACTGAGAACAGTCAACTGAAAACAAAAACAAAGATAAACGAAGTGTTCTGCTCAGAGCTCTCGCCATGCAAGCGTGCATGGATTTTTTCGGTTTTGTTATTGAGCAGACCGCAAAGGCACAAATGTTCAATTGTTATTTACGAGCTCTGGTGGCTTTGCAACATATTGAGATATTTTCTTTGTCTTTGGGGCATACATACATGGTTTCTTGTAAGTGTTCTAGGCTGTATTGCTGTGATACTGAAGGCGATCCCAGTATTTAGAACATAAATTGCTATTAACTTTCACTACCAAAGTCACTTATAAGTAGTTGTGTAGAGTTTGATTTCTGACATACCACGAAGCATTTGTCATTATCCTTAAGACTTTGTTTAGTGCTACTTGTATACGTTCAAACTGAGCGTCACATTTATCTGCTGCGCCTTAAGTTTAAGACAGAACATTAGCCACTTTATGTTAAGAAACTGCTCCGCAAACTGATTTTTAGATTTTACAACTGGTTCAAAACTCCAGTCCAAACCTTCTACAGAATTTTAAAGCGGTAGGACCAAAATCTATCTAAATTTAACTCTTTATGCATTAGATTGCGTTAAGTTAATTGCATTTTCAACGCCGAATTCAATTCTAATATAAGCCACCATTTTATGTAAGTTTGATCCTGAGACTTGAACGCCATTGAACCCAAGGTTTTAGGTTTGAAGCTGCTGCAAAGGCTCCCAACCGAATCGAAGCATTGAATTTCACCTGCTCAAGTAACAAATTATGGCAAAATATAACCTAAAACCCAAAATTCAAACATTTATATGAAATGCTACAGAACTGCCTGGCTTTCGCCCATTTATATATAGATTTTGCTAAAAACTAGACTAAGGCCAGCGAAAGTTTTTATATTTTTTTTCATATATCCCAGACACCTGACTTGGAAGACAGTTTTTAGTTTTCAAGGACGTCGCCGTCTCATGAGCGGCACAAAAGTTTCGCCAAGAAAGAAAACTCCAACTTCTGTTTTCACTTTGGGGAAATGCACTTCAAAATGGCGCATGTAACAGCAGCCAATCCTTAACGTTGCATCGTTGCATTGAGCAGCGAATCAGAAAGCGACCACCCCTAAAAAGAGCAGAGTGTGTGTGTAGGTACCCCCACCCTGTGTATGTGTTGTCTGGTCATGCGCAGGCTGAGCAGGCCAGCAAATGGCAGCAGGCCTGTCGATTTGCTCCTAAAAAAGGAAGAAAAAAAAAGTGAAACAGAGCTTTCCCTTCGGAACGTTTAGGTTACAGCAGAGAAAACTGTGCTACGTTTTTTTTTCTCACATAAAAAACCAGCACCCTTTGAAGCGCTGTCTCTCTCTGTTAAGCTCGCTCTCTGCCTCTCTCTCTTGTCGGAATTCGTGTGTTTCGTTCGTTCGTTACATTTGTAATGTAAGTGGGGAGAGGGGCGGGGGGAAGGCGTAGCCCTCCTATTGGAATTTCATATGTACCTTGACATACACATAAGCACATATGTACTCCGTAAGCTCCCCTGCTCTAACTCAAACCTCTGTTTCCTATAGGAGGCTTCTCCACTAAGTGGTCATCAGGTGACACCTCATCATCAGCAGCAGCAGCAGCAACAACAACAGCAGCAGCAGCAACAGCAGCAACAACAACGCCTGTCCCTGGCCTCACCCAGTGCCGGCGGTGGCCAATCACCTTTTGCCAGCGTTTCCTCCACCACCGCCGCTTTGACCAGCGATATTCATCATTCCCATTCGCATGCACAATCCGAGGGTCTAACGCCAAATGCCAATTTGAACAATTACTATGAAAGTTTACGTAACAATGTTATCACATTGCTGGAGCATGTACGTCTACCCCCACCACCGCCACCAGCAGCGCCGCCTCCGCCCGCACCACCCGTCTCAGTCGGGCCACCGTCATCATCCATTGACAGCGGTCAACTGTCAATAGAGCTGGGCAGCACCGCCTATTCCAATTTATTGCCACCGCCGCCGCCACCGCCAGCGCCTTCAGTGACCGCTAGCAGCAGCACAAGCACCTCTCTGTATGGCCCACAGGGCAGTGCAGCCGCTGCACCGCCACCACCGCCACCTCATCATCATGCCTACCATCATCATCATACCGTTCATCATCCCAGCAGCAGCTACGCCCATGCCCCCCACCATCATCCACATCACAGCCACCCGCATGCACATCCCCATGAGCATTTCGATTCGTACATCTCCAAACTGCAATCGCTGTGCGTACCGCCCGATGTGTATGCCTTGCCCGATGATGGCGGTCGTCCCGTTTACAACTCGGTCAAGCCAAGCATGCACCAGGATTATGGCAAACTGATGCCCACACCCATTTAAATATAAATGTTATCCCGTCCAGGGTTGTGTATATAGCTAAAAAAAACAAACGAAAAAATTACAAAAAAAAATAGTTGGATATACATAGGACAAGGCATAAGTTACACATTAAGCCAGTTTGGGGGTAACCAGTTCACTTGACCGGCGATTGAGGATGCCCAAAAAATGTATCCCACTTATAAAGTAAAAGGATCTTTTCTATTCTTCTTTGGATCATCACATCTGGTAAGCAATGCAGAGCAAATTTATGTTTTACAACTTTTTCCCCAAGTTTATAAGGTTTTATTCAATGTCAGTCCACACCGCAAACACTATACCATCAAAATCTGAATCTAACTAGAATTTCTCGCTGGCATATTCTGGACAACATTCACTGAATGTTAACATTTATTCTACACAGAGAAAACAATAAGTATATGTAAAATCTACGTGAAAAAGTAGGTTTTCTACACGTTTTGAACGGAATTTTCCACCCATTACGTTTAGGAACGTCTTCGATATAGGACCCCCACTCAAAGACAGAAAGTTAAAACAACGAAAATACAACAAGACTGAGGAGGGGAAAAAATGGGAGTACCGGAATGGCAAAATCTTCCTTCTGAAAACAATAAAACTTTGATTTTTTTTAACTAACCTTGTCTGGGACTTGAACTCACAACTGACTTACCTTGTCACGGGAACTTAAGCACAAAAACCGACATCTTGGCGCATACGACTATCAAGCACTCGCACGGCATTGCCGCAAATCATAGTACATGAAGAGAAGCGTCGATGATCGATTGTGATTAGCAACATTCAGCATTCATATTTCTTAATAATTATTTAGAAATCTTGCAAGTCACATGTGAAGAACAGTTTTATAAATGAAAAATAGAGGAAAGTTTACTTCGGCTCGGCTGAAGTTTGTATACCCTTGCAGCACATATAAAATGGTTTTATACAATAATCTCATTTTCGCTTTGATCAATGCTAGCTGAGTGATTTCCAAAGCTTACCAATAGATGGCGCTTCTTCTGTGAGTAGTTTTTTATATGACATCTACACTCAGAAAAAAACAGCTGCCAGCGTTCTTAACCAAACGGTATTGAATTTAACCCGTTTTGTTCTAAAAATTTCAAGTATGATTCTTTCTTGAGTGTACTTAAATTGAGTACGAAACATTCTAATACCGAAAAAAAAACTGTTGATATTATTGAAAAGAGAACAAACATTCTTAAATCAAGAACATTTTATACTCACAGTAAGATGAAAAGCCTAAAAAAAAACACGCGTTCCCAAAAACAAGTTCAAGTACAAAATATGTAAAACTGGGCACAAATTAGATTATGCCAGCTCCAAAAAGTGTACAGCGGAAAATGAGAACTATTTTTTAGCGGGTCTGTTCTTAAAATTTCCAACCGGCTCTAACACTTTTGTTATGGAGTGATGGTAAATTTCTGACTTGGTCATAGCACGTAAATAATTCTCAAACCATGTTTTCGGTCTGCACTGCTGACGACCGCAACCGAAAAAATAAAAATAAAACGGGCTTGGTCTTCCCTCAAACGGTTGTGTGCTGCTCTCGCGCTCGCTGTTAAGCGGCTGTTGTTGTTCACTCAGGCTGGTCGGTCTGACATCAACCCAATAACAGGCCCATTTCAGTTAAGCGGTCCCAAAGTGTGAGTTGTTTAAAGACCGAGAGACCAAAATGTTATTTCAAAAAGGTTGCTGTGAACAAAGTCAAGTGGAGCAGAGCGTAACATTTCGAGAGAGAATGAATAAGCACACGTAGTTTGTCGCATACATACAAACGTGCGTTGATATCGTGCGTTCCCTCTAGTACGGCTGGGGTCAGTCACAGTATTTTTGTCAAACCAGCGTTGCTCTTTGTACGGTGATGCGTCGTGACGACAACTAATGAGACTTATGTCGCTTCTCTGCGTGGCATTTCGTCTATCGAGCGTCGCTCATGTCGGTTCCTGCATGGCATTGCATCGACAAAGCGTGCCTGGAGAGCCTTGCTAAATACGTCAGTCGAACACATTGTAAGGGGTATAAGGGTGGGTCGACGACAGTCACAAAATCGTCGACGGAACGTTGATACAGCGTTGGTCGGCAGTACTAGAGGGTTGCTATGGCCTAAGAAGCACACACTGATAGCATACATTCAAAAAAGACCTTTTCAGCAAAAGATCTCTGCAAATAAGTTGGCAAAAGACCAAAACAAATGTTTTTCTATCTTCACCCAACCGAACACTATCAGAGAGCGTAGTTAAAGGTTGCCTCCGCCCTTCTTTGTAAATGTGCCGCAAGAAACCGGTTTTTTTAGACAACTGCAATGAGGGGACCGGTCTTTGCGACCTCTGGACTTGATCAATGAGACCTCGTTTTACGGGCTAAAATTAAGAATATTTTTAACTATGACGTACTTTTATTTTCATTCTAGAATGGTTTTGGGTTGACATTAGAAATTACTGGACTTTAAGAAAGAATATTATGTACTTTTTTTTTAGATTTAATCGAGCTTGACTTAAGACCATTACAACCTAAAAGTATGATCAAAAAGAATTTAAAATAGTTCGAAATGTACTTAATACATTTATCCCGAAACAGTCTTAAACCTTATTTCGGTATTGAAAAATCTTACTTGATGCAAGAATTTTGTACTTGGAATAAGTAATTTTGTTTTTACCGTACTATCGACACCGTTTGTACTTAATTCAAGTACGGTACTTTTTCTGAGAGTATTCGGTATGTTCATTCGATTTTCATCAAAGTTGGCAAAATTGTGCTGAAGCAGATAGCTTTTTCGTTTATATATTTTTTACCATTTTTTTTATCAGATTATGAAATATACAGCATGGAAATTTGTTTACACTAAATATGGAAAATAATGTCATTATAATGACCACCGTTTTCAGCTTCGCAATGATGGTCTCGTTTTAAATAATCTGAAAAAAAACGTTTTTTTAATGTATAAACGAAAACGTTATTAAACTTTTTAACCCCTTGGTTACTTGTGGCCCACTTTGTATTTCAATCTGGCCTGTTTAAAGACGCTACCATGGAAACAAAAAAGTTTTTCTCAATAAAACTAGTTTTTCGACTGATCGTTCCTATGGCAGTTATATGCTATGAGCATCCGATTTTGACCAAATTTTATAGAATTGTATGAAAGCATATAATATTAATACTTGCCAATTTTAGGGACATTTTTATTGATCTATGGGAGCCATACTGAATAGATGTCCGAAATCGACTAAACTTGGTGGAATCATGGAAAAGCATAACAAACTGAGAAGTACGAAATTTTGAGGCGATTCCATTTAAAACATACAAGTTTTTTTCACTTGAACTTTTTTTTTCGACCATCCGATTCTGACAAAATTTTGTAGAATTCTGTGAAAGCATACCAAATAAATTAATGCCGATTTTAAGGACATTTCCATTAAAAACAAAATAGTTTTTCAAACCCCAGCTACTTTTCAGACTTTACTTATTTATGACAGCTATGAACCATATAGATGTCCGATTTCGACAAAACTTAGTGGAATCATGGAAACAAGTACGAAATTTGGAGGCAATTGCATTTAAAACAAAAAAGTTTTCCTCACTAAGACAAGTTTTTCGGCTAATCGTTCCTATGACAGTTATATGCTATAGTCATCCGATCCGGCCGGTACCGACAAATGTACAGTCTATGTGAACCAGAAGACTTCGTGCAAAGTTTGGTCAAGATAGGACAGACGGACAAACGGACGTGGCTATATCAACTTCTATATGTCTGCTTCCCTCTATGCTTTACAAACATCTGGACAATTTAAATATACCCTCTGCTAGGGTATAAAAATATTTCAATTCTGTACTGTTTTAGATTTCAATATCCAAAAGTTAATGTAGGAGGCCTAAAGCTTTCGTGTGGTATTTAGCTAATTATTTCGAAATATGCTGACTTTCTCATGTTATGCTTTTTTCATGTTTTCATGTTACATGCCTCGTTTACTTTTATTATTTCTACATGTAGCTTGCAGTTTTCTATATGCCACGTGTAACTTTCTATTTACTACTAGTTAGTAGTTTCTAATTTGATCAAATTGAAAAGAAGAATTTTCACATATTTTTCAAATCTTTATTTGTTTATCTAAATATATTTCTGCCCCTTCCGCTTCTATCCACTTTCAGAGCCTTCTGTAATTTTGATTTTATCATCTTAATCGAGTCAAATCAATGTCCCCGGAGCGGTCTCTTGAGTTTGCCGAATAGCCTGAAGTCAGACGGAGCCACATCACTTGAATAGGCAGGTCGCGGATAGATATTTGTTCAATTTTGGGCAAAACGCTACAACAAATGTTTCAAAAAAAATTGTGTTTTGGAACCATTCGAGCATGGACTCTTCTCAAGCACAAGTCCTCAACTAAAATCGCCTGCACTGATCCAAATGATATGCCCAAACTATCAGCGATGTCTCTTATAATCATAGCTCGCAAAAACAGTTAACTCTTCTTTCAATGCGACCAGCCCCAGTGAAAAACAGAATCAAACGCAGCACATGCGGTCACTTACTGAGCGGAACACTTTTTCTCGGACCACATGTGTTTTTTGTTACTTGTTTTCGGTTGAGCAAAACAAACGAGTCGGTTATCCGACAACCTCCGACAGCAACTGTTTTCAGCGAGCGCTCACTAAACAACTGTTTGCAAATGAGCAGAACACAATAAGTGTCTTTTTTGTTTTGTGCACTTGGCAGGCTGTTTGCAAGTATGACGCTCGTTATACAAAGACACACACGAGCGTAACACCCAACCACATATACATACTCAACAAGATAAGTATGGTCACCTTAGCGATTCACATGCGATGATTGTAAATCGTTACAAGTAAGGGAGCTGCAGTCGAGTGCCCGGACTACAAAATACCCTGTTCCCTTGATTTCGTGTGTTTTTTCTTTACATGCACACACACTCACACATACACACAAACGCATGGCATGCGGCCGCGCGCGATATCTGACAATGCAAGACCCCCCTCTCTCCCACATGTAAAATTGACTTCGGTGTTTTTCGTCCGATCTTATTGATCTAAAATTTGGAAGGTCTATCTTAAAAATTGTGGCTCTGACAGTTTTTTGCGCTTAAAGGGGGGAGGGGGAGGAGTTTTCCAAATCTGAAACAAACTCGTTTTGAATCGGGTATACACCTATCTACATGCAAAAATTTGTGGCTCTAGCTCTTATAGTCTCTGAGAAACTCGCGTTCATACGGACAGACAGACGGACGGACAGGGCTAAATCGACTCGGCTGTTGATGCTGATCAAGAATATATATACTTTATAGGGTCGCAAATGTTTCGTTCTACCTGTTACATACTTTTGCACAACTTCATGATCCCCCTTTTCCCATTTTCAATGGGAACAGGGTATAAAAACACTTCGGAAGTATGCTCTCGGCAAAAGTGTCAGTGAAAGACAGGAGAGAAACAGTAACGAAAACAGCACTCTTTGCTCTGAGCGCAACAGAATTGAGCAAAAACAGAACTGAAACTGTCTTTCGCTCCCTGTTTTCGTTGTGTCCATAACCAAACTGTGTTGAGAGTTTTTTGCGAGCTCTTCTTATAATCAATTGATGATTTCCAAGCACTATTTCTTTGACTTGCTTGACGTGATGTTTATCAGTCGATGGTTTTTGCCGATTTGATACCACATTCTTCTCAACACTCTCGCGGCCGGCCTTGAACTTGTAAACATTTTTTGAAGACAGTTTGGAGACGATTCCGCAGCCGAAATGACATTCCGCAAACAAAATTTTATGCAACTTCTTTATTCAATAAATAAATTTCATTTTAAGCACCTTACACAGAAAATAAAGATCCATTTGGACTGGATATGTCTTTAGTATCCTTTTAATCATCCAACGGAGCTGAAAACCGTCCAAAGGATATGAAAAATGATCATACTTTGGACGATTTTCAGCTCCGTTGGATGATAAAAAGGATATCAAAGACATACAGTTTAAATGTATACGGAAATCAACAAATGGATATTTTTTAATATTATTTTTTTCTGTGTACAAAACAAAGCGTATCTCACTAACAGTGATACCAAGTTTTAGAAAAACTTTGAAAAAAATTGCACTCGCCCTAGAAGAGATTGAGAGAGGCTTGGCTTTGGCCCTTTGGGGCTGTGTCAACTTGACAAGCCTTGGGGCTTTGTTAACCAGACAAGCCATTTTACTTTTACTTACCCCTAGAAGTTTAATTTAAAAATTCACCTTTCAATTAAATCACAGTAGTATAACTACTACTTATATCATTCTTTTTGAGTAGAATTATGCTCACTTCATATAGTCTTAAACATGTAAAAGATAATGAAGTTGTTTTTTTCAGATATTAAAGATATTGTGGTGTTGCGGTCTGGATCGGGTTGAAGTTGAACCCCTTATTTCAAAATTCTTGTTTTGTCATAATTTTACAACACATGTTTCCTCTTGTTTGCTCCAAGTGCTCCAAATTCTTGTTCTTAATTAACATTTCTATTGGTTTTGAAATCTACATCCCCATTCACCAGGTTAAGTGAACAAGTCCCTTCAAACATATATAAATAGATTACATAGATTATACAACTTTATATATATATATATGCAATATATAGAAATAGACACAGATAGCTACCATGGAATTCGTTTTTGAAGACGTTCCTTGTTTAGAGCGTAGATTTGAGCTGTTCCACGTTTAGGTCTTAGGCGCTTTGTCGTGTTGATAGAAATTGTATAAAATTAAATTAAAACAAAAAAAAAACATAAAGTGTAATTATTTTTTTTTTTTTTGCTGTATCAAATACTAACTAGAAGTTGAAATTTGATGTTGAAATGGAAATTTCTGATGTCAATTTTTGCATAAAACATTTGGCGGGAATTCAAGTGCATCAGTCAGTAAGTTTACCTAGTTAAGTGATAAGGAGAAGGTCTAACACCAACGAGCAGACAAAATATAATCGATCGTATTAAAATAATGAATGTTTTTTTTTTAGCATATATCAAATATCCAACCTATCAAGCGTAGAGAGGAGTTCATACACACACAAACACACCCACACATACATATGTATTATCTAGGGTCATAAGTTTTAATGTTACCAGCAAACATTTCGATATGGAAATCGGGCAAAATGCAAAACAAAACCAAAATTCAGTGCAATACATTTAAAAAAAACACACACACACACAAAACAAAAACAAAATGGACATGTTAAACTTAAGTAAAAGTAGTTGAACTTTTTTTTTATATCGTATAAAACTAACTATATTGTATAACTAAAAAACTAAATAATAAAATGGAAGAAAAAAAAAAACGCAAGGAAATTTAGACGAATTTTAAAAACAAAAAAACAAAAAATCAAACAAACAAGAAAAATAGCAGGCTTAAAACTCATTGTATCTAATATAACAAAGTCAAAACACAACAACAACAAAAAACCCTATAAATATAATTACATTAACATTAATCTAAATATAAACTATTATAATATGTATTGTATAACAACAACAACCAAAACACACACAAATTCTGTAATTTACAAAAATATTTTATGTGATCATTGTCTTTTTTTTTAATATTACAAGAAATAAATAATTCAAATACCAAATAAAGGATATACACAATTAAGGCCTTTTCCATGGGACGATGCAAGCGGATGGAAGTAAGTAGCAAGCAATAGGTAAGTTCCCTATGCACAGTGGTTCGGCTTGTATGGAGGCGCGGCCATAAATACTTCTAATGGTCGTGGAGTTCTGAAATTTTCTACAAGGCTCTTAAAATATATTTTAAAAAATATGGTTAAACGCTGAACATGCTTTGTGGATAAACACCTCCCACTTCCATCCCCCAAGCACCAAACAAATTGATAAAAACTAAGCAAACAAGAAAACAACAATTTAATATACTGAAATTTACACAGCCATTATGTATAAAACAAAAATTTATATTGTCTCCTCTAGCAAGCCATACAAAGAATCAAGAAATGTTGACTTATCCTTTTTACCAAGCTTTCTTTGTCCAGTTATTAATGGGTCCGACCGCAAAAGGAGTGAATTTAATATGTCAGTATTTGTTGCAACACGTGAAGTTTTTCGGCTATGATAAAGTCTACATTTTTTTAATTCTTTATTGTTCGACTCTGCAGCTTCCTCCGACAGCTCTCCGATTCAAGAATTAACACCTTATGGACTGTAGCCGGCAAATAGTACCATGGATACTCTTTGATTAGCTCCCTGGCAGTATCGAGGGCATAGTCATTAAATTTAAGTACATTAATTTTGTACCCTGAAGCGATAGCTTGAAGTATTGTGGCACATCGATGGATTAGATTTATATTTATTCCTGTAATTTCTGAAGCCAATTTTGGATTTGAAAAAAATTTTCTAGCTACATTTCCGTCGTTGGACGATCCTCTGCCTCCATCTCAGGGCTTGTCTACCATTATACCCATTTTTTTTCGAAATGCTGCTTGAATGTCCTTTTTTCGTTGCTCATGCGCTTTAACCTGCCACTTTTTGATTTCCAACTTGTATGACAAATGTAAAAAGTATTCGAAAAACCGTATTTTTGCATGAAGTGGGGATAAACCAAATTCGAAGTATTCTTTTCGCACTTCTTTGCTTAAACATTTGGCCAAGTCATTCATTTCAGTCGGTTTTGCGGTACATATGTAACATTTAGCAAAGGATGACTCACTTAACGTGTTGCATACTTTGCCATCCACCATAGTCAGTTGTAAGCTGTGCTCGACCAGTATCCTTCTATTGCACATACGAACCTCTGACTTCTTAAGAACTTTTATTTTCTCTTTATAATATTTTTCCTCGTCTATTGTCAGTTTGGTTGTCTCTTTTTTAAACTGAAAACGAACTGGTCTGCAGTAACGTGTTGACGAAGGCCGGGGGTTTTTCCAAATTACTTCATGGCTAGATTTTGAAATTAGTTGGAGGGGTACGTATGATGTAACAAATAAACTCTTGTCTTGCAAATCATTACTAGAAAACTTTGGTTGTACTCGCTGTGACCTGTACTTCCATCAAATCCCCACTTTTCAATAAGTATTATATTTTCAATGGAATCATCCGTGACTGTCTCGACTACTTCCGTTTGAAGCTCCAAAATGCTAGACGCTGTCTTATCCAATAAACTTTGCAATTCCATTTCTGCGTTAGATTCATCAACAGAAATATTGTCCGGGTATCTATCTTTTTTGACAGTTTGAATACTTTGATAGCTTGGAACTTTGGTTGGTTCTTATTACCAAATATTGGTTCTTCGACATGGAGGCATCCATTATGAGAGAAATTACTTCAAGAGGATCTGCTCCCAAACATTTTTGCCTCTTTCAAAAAGGCTAGATCTAGCAACTAAATAGCTAAAATGGCAACACTGCTGCAGAGGCTTCGCTGGGAAAATTTGACCTTGAAAAAAATGACGGCGTGTAAGTAAATTAACGATTACAAGCACATTCGCAAATTTTCGCAGCTAATCTTACCGGACTTATTACCTTAAATGTTATACAAGTTCACTGGAAAAAAATCCATTTGGGGAATTTGGGGGGAACACAACTATGATTAAGGGTAAACAAACTAAAAACGAACAAAAGCGAAACAAACAAATTGGTTAGACAAAACACAAATTCCAAAAAAAATACAAAGCAATTAGTTGGTATTGATTTCAGAATATATAATAAAAACCTTGAACTTCAAAATCCATTTCAAATAAACACAATATGTAAACTAATGCCGCTGCTAGACCAATTTGAAGTGCGCTTTTGCTTTGAAATATTTGACTAGCGCCCAGCTGCGCTTTGCAAGTGAGCACGTGTTTCTACTTTGAGTTCTATTTTTAGAATGTCCCGCTAGATTTCTAGCGAAAACCGGCTTGCAAATAAGAAGATTGGACATTGGAGAGACAAATTATTTATGTTTTGTGAAAATATTTTCTGATCGTTTGTTTTGATTTTTGGCCTATGGGCGGCACCAGAGTGCTATGATGGAAAGGTTAAAACGGCAGGCAAATCTTTTTGGATTTGACATTCTATTCACAATCCAATCCAATCTTACATGCCTAAATTGAAGCTTAGATGCTTAACTATTGCCAAATCTATACAGTCATGGTATACACTTATTTTTAAGCTTTTATTCAGAATCTCAGATCAGAGACAAGAACGGCTGGACGGATTTTCATGATCTTTGATTTGTTGGATTTGTACCGGCCCCGCCTAACAGAATCGCTCATAAAACGTATTTAAATAAATGGTCTAAGAAATCGGTAAATAGAACAAAATACAAGGATGACATGTCAAAAGATATGTGCGGCAGTTTTTTAATCAGCTTAGGAATGCCAGCGCCAGATTGTGGAGTGAACGATGCATTTAATAAAGAATTGGAGCGTGAACTTGAATATGATCGACAAGAATTACACCAATCAGTGCAAACGAATGTACCCCTGTTGAACCCTCAACAGAGGGTGTTCTATGATACATTAATGAAGGCAATTGATGATGGAAATGGTGACTTATTTTTCATGGATGCCCCCGATGAAACTGGAAAGACATTCCGCATATCATTCATTTTGGCCACTGTTCGTGCGCGATCCGACATTGCGGTAGCAGTTGCTTCTTCTGGAATAGCGGCCACATTGTTAAAGGGATGTCGAACAGCTCATTGGGCGTTAAAATTGCCGTTATACCTTTAAACCAGTAGTGTCCAAACTCACACAATGAAAGCGTGAAAACTAAAATTTAGTTTCTTTTATTTTTGAATCGCACGCATTTTATTTTTTCAGTGTAGAGCAGTAAAACGTCACCTTGCCTTTGTGTTTCGCTGCTTCGCACACAAGCAAACGCTTTCATTGTGTGAGTTTGGACACAACTGATTTATAAAATACACATATTCTCTCTTTCTATATATGTCTCCGCTGCGACGCCGGCAGAATTTGGCTTGCCAACAACGCGTGGCTGCGTTTTCAAATTTTGGACATCGCTGCTTTAAACTATTTAACAACCGAAATGCAAAATTGCAAAGCACTTCAAAGGAAAAAGTAATAGCATAGGCAAAAATCATCATTTGGGACGAATGCACAATGGCGCACTAAAGCGCATTGGAAGCAATTCACCGAACATTAAAAGATCTGCGCATTGACGTGAGAAGTTTTGGAGGCGCAATGACTTTACTATCGGGCGATTTCCGCCAAACACTGCCAGTCATTCCAAGATCGACTCCAGCCGATCAAATAAACGCTTGCCTCAAATCATCCAATCTGTGGAGCTATGTGAAGAAACTTCAGCTGTCAGCTAACATGAGAGTTGCATTGCAGAACGATCCATCGCTCACTATTTCTCCAAGCAATTGCTGAATATCGGTAATAGTCGTGTCTCTGTCGGTGAATCGAATTTCCTCCGAATTATTGCGATTTTGTGTTATCGAAAGACGAGCTCATTAAAAAAGTATTCCCGAGCATCATTGCTTAAACTTTGTAGTTCAGAATCAGATCATTGGTACTCTGGATTCATTCAAATCTATCGACTGTGTAACAAACGAGGACGATGTTACCAACTATGCAACAGAATTTTTAAACACTTTGGATGTGCCGCACAATTTGCAACTAAAGGTTGGCTCGGAAGTCGTCTTGCTTCAAAATCTAAGCCTACTATGCAATGGAACGAAATTAAGAAAATTGATAATTAATGTGATTCACGCGGCGATAATCAAAGGAAAATTTAAAGAAGAAGAAGTTCTCATTCCGAGGTTTCCGTTGATCTCAGCCGATGTGCCCTTTGGGTTTAAACGAATTCAAATTTTAGTTCACCTTGCATTCGCAATGACGGTTAACAAATCACAGGGCCAGTCCTTAAATGTTTGTGGCCTAAATATGGAAAATGCATGTTTTTCTCATGGTCAATTGTACGCTTTATTTATTTTTTTATTTTTATTTTTGCTCCTGATAACAAAACTAAAAATGTTGAATATCACAATGTTCTTCAATGTCGTCTTCAGTCGTCTAGGCCAGAAGAGGGCCTTAAGTTAACTCACTACAGTTATTTATTGTTCGGCGGTCGAAGTTTGCCGGGCCATCTAGTTGATAAATAAACTTACAATGAGAAGACAGTCAGAAATTCGATTACCTCTGCACCCATTAAAGCCATGCATGGGTGGAGCCCTTTGAATCATTTTTACGGAGAACACAATAGGGTTGCTGAACATTTCAAAAATATCTATATCGATATTTTGACGTCTCAAGGTCGGTGAGTGATTATAATTCAATAGTCCTCAACAAATCAACAACAATTGATATGTAAATATGGACACAAGCAGGTAAAGGTTTCCCAGATATGACATGTTTCGTCTAGTACCACAAATAAAGACTCATCTGTGAGATTCTAACCGCTTTCCACACCAACAGCCATTGTCAATTGCCTCTATATAAGACTCCCAAATATGTATTTATCGTTCTCATGTTGAAAAAGTATCATTTCGATCAGGGCTGCAAACCTCCTAAAAATTGGGAGGGGTTCACTCCGGGGTTTGAACCCGCAAAACTCGTTGTGTTCGGGTTCACGGAACGGGTTCAGAAGATCACTGAACCCAGCTTCAGGTTCGAAAACATGTATGTAAATTTAAAAAAATTAAACATTTTGTTAATTGAAACTTAGAGTCTTAATGTTTTTAATATAATATTTGAGCTTAGTTTTAGTTAATTGTTAATATGTGTTTCAATTAATCTTCACCTTTGCTGTTTTATTGGCTGGAGAAAACAAACCCTGGATAAGGCGAGTTCGACTGATACTTGTGTGGCAGGAACAGCTAAAACATACAACAAATGCGACATTTTTAAGTTCTTTACTATGATAGTTTTCCAAAAACTTTAGTACATTAGAATTTTAAGACAGTCTATGTCAAAAGTCAAAAAGTCGTTTGCAATCATTCATCATTGCAAGATGATTCTTTGCAGTTGTTTTTGTTCTTAGGTTAAATATACTTGGTTTCTTGGATCCAAAAAAAAAAATTGTAGGAATTGAGATAAAATTTAAAATTTGAGAATGTTTTTTAATTACTTTAATAACGAATTACTGTATTTTGCAGAAGACTTCAGAACTTGTGTGCGACAAGTCTACCAAGTTGAGTAGAAATCGCTGGAGAAATTATAGACCGAGTCTGATGGCTTTAGGTATAACTCCATTGTATTCCTGTAGTTCAGCTGCACCGGTGCGGCATTAACGAATTCTCTATCTCTTCGTAGTGAGCACTCGCCAACAGACCAACCACCAGCCAAGTATTTGCCTAACGAATTTTGTTTGGGAATGTCCGGAAAACGTACCGATCGGTACGACCCTGCATTACCAGTCGTTTGTGTTGTGATCGGTGCACACTATAGTTCACGTACTAGACTAGCGCTGTGATGCATTACCTGTCGTTAACGACGCGACTGACACCAGTGATGCATCAGGACGTTAGGCCTGGTAATGCCTTGACACCAGCTGAACTACATGGATGTGCAGAGCTTTTCATGCAGAATTCATTCAAAGTTATTAATTGCCGCACATTTTGTAAGTCGAATTCCAACGCTTTAAGCAGTCAAGCACTGCTTTCTTAGGATTTTCCGATCGAAGAAGAGTTCGCAAGGTCTTACAAAAGGTGCAATTATGTGATATAAAAAAATTTTTGTGAACCGAACCCTTTTTAAAGTTTTCTTGCTCCGGCTTGGGTTCAGGTTCGGTCGAGAAAAAATTGTTTGCTCCGGCTCGGGTTCGGTTCCGAATTCCCAAAAATCCCGTAGTCTCCGACCCGGCGGTTCGCCTCCGGTTCGCCTAGCTTTTCGAAATGGGGGGAGGGGGGGTTGAAGTGTTAATTTTAGAAAAAAATTGTTTTTGATCTTTAAGGTCTTTATCCAGATGTGAATTAATTCAATGTGTGACCGGGTGGCTCAGCGGCTGGTGTGCGCGACCGCTGTGCAAGAGGTCGTGGGTTCGATACCGCCTCGGAACATCTAATGAAAAGTTTTTTCTTTGAATAAAACTTTACACCCGGTCACGCCTCTCTGCTGTTGGCGCCAATCTTTGCAGTAATTAGCCATGAAAAGCTTCTCAAGCTGTCGTTCGGATACGGCGTTAAACTGTAGAAGCGCACAAGCCAAGAGATTGAGAGCTTTGGCCCTTTGGGGCTGTGTCAACTAGACAAGCCATTTTACTTTACTTTACTTTACTGAATTTATTCGATGTAAAGTAAAATTTTCATACAAAACAAGTAAGGGAGCTGTAGTCGAGTGCCCCGAATACAAAATACCTTGTTCCCTTGACTTCTTGTGTTTTCATACACACACACACTTACACACACACACACACACACACACTACATACACACAGAAGAACGCGCGCACGCGGTATCTGACAACGCAATGCCTCCTCTCTCCTACAAGCAAAATTGATTCGAAAATAACTTAGGTGATTTTTGTCCGATCTCATTGTAATTTTTAGAATAGATATATATAATAGTCTCAAGGGTCTAACTTGAAAATTGTGGCTCTGACAGTTTTTTGCGCTTAAAGGGGGGAGGGGGAGGAATTTTCCAAATCTGAAACAAACTCAATTTGAATCTGGTATACACCTACCTACATGCATGGCTCTATCTCTTATAGCAAGGGTGCCCAGAACGAGCTTACCAGCGCGTCAAAACCAATACACATACACCAAATATATTTCAAGCAATAACAACAAAATGAGATAGAGAGAGAGAACCGATTTTTGTTTTTGTGTGTGTGTGCCGCGGAAAGCGACACGCGTTCGGTCGTACGCATAAGCATTTTGTTGTTGTGTTCGAGTTTGCGAAAGACACAGGGGAGAGGGAATAGAGACACATATGAAGTTGTTGTTGCAGGTCAGAGCGCGAACAACAACAAAACATAGAGCACGCATAAGATTTGTTTTTGCTTTTTGCTGGCTTATGGCTCGCGCAAAATGAATACGCGCAGGCTATTCCTTTGCGTAGAACAACAACACAAGCGTGTCTTGCGTAATGGGCATGGGCGCCCCTGTCTTATAGTATCTGAGATCGACGCGTTTATACGGACGAACGGACGGACAGACAGACATGGCGTTGATGCTGATCAAGAATATATATACTTTATAGGGTCACAAATGCTTCCTTCTACCTGTTGCATACTTTTGCACAACATCATGATCCCCCTTTTCCCATTTTTAATGGGAACAGGGTATAAAAAGACATAAGAAAAGTAAAAATAAAATGTTTCCACATTTTTAGCTCAATGAGAACAGCAGGTGGCCCGTTATCTAGAAATTCTTGTTAAGATTCAACAGTTTTCACAAATTTATTGATCTCATTGTCAACATCGCCTGAATCATTCTTGAAGAGCTCCAAAAATCCTTCAAAAATATGTGACAATGAAGTCGTCCAGAAATGGATTCAAAATTGTTACCCGAAAGTAAGCTTCTGTGCTTTCAACTTCTGGATTCGCACGATTTTTCTGACTTCCCACAATCGGTTTATGTTTTGTCTCAATTTCAAAAGGTCCAGCCATTTTTTTTTAAGTTTCGTAGATTTTGGAAAACGTAACTTCAATTGACCGGATCTCCGATAGTCGTCTCTGCAAATCTTTGGCAAGATCCATGGCTTGAAGCAAATCTAAATAAACTTTTTGAAATTCGCGAGTCAACGGCAACGATAGGCTATAAACAAGATTAATTATTTGTAAGCTTATTAGAAATTCGAAGTCCATGGTGCTTATTTAATTTTTAGAGTCCTTTTCTGTGGCTCTCATGTCTATCAAGGCTTCGTAGACAAACGGAAATAATTCCTGAAAATCTTCTACCGCTTGATATTTTGAAATCCATCATGTTAGATTCAATCTTTTTAAAGATTTTGATCTTGGGCCTTCAGTGGATTCTTCGATGGTACTTTCCAAAAAATGGACTTTCTTAACCCCTTAAACCCCCACCCCCCATCTACGCCACTGAGTCAACGAAAGACTGCGTCGCTCCGTCATCAGCAAGCGACTTGCCGCAAGTCAGACTTAAGGCAAAATATTTTAATATTAGACTTGTCGGCGCGCACGCCCCTACAGAAGACAAGGACGAATTGGAAAAAGACGATTTCTACGGGCGCCTGGAAGACCTATATGAGCGCTGCCCCGATCACAGCATCAAGATCGTGCTTCGGGCTGGAACATAGTCGTTAGTAGTACCAGATTTGAACACCGCGACAACCACAAGGCGAGCTGGAATTCCCCTAATCAATGAACGCATAACCAGGTTGATCACGTTGTGATAGACGGAAGATACTCATCGAGTGTTCTAGACGTACGTGCGCTCCGAGGAGCCAATATGGACTCGGATCATAACCTTGTTTCAGCCAAAGTACGTACACGGCTCATTGAGCTGTCGAAACCTGAACTTCGAGAAGCTGCAATCAGAACAGTCATCTGAAGCCTACTCAGCAAAACTCACCCAGTTGCTCAGGGAACCCCCACCTGGACCTTCTGGAATAGGCGAACAGTGGAAGCATATTTCACACTCTATGAGTGCAGCTGCCAAGGAGATTCTCGGATTTCGCGAAAACAGTCATGGTACGATGATGAGTGCCGCCGCGCTACTGCAGAGAAGACGTTGCGTACAGGAGAACTCTGCAGTTGGGAGCAACGCGGGCTGTTAAGGATCGATACCGGGAGAAAAGGAGAGAAGAGAAACGCCTTTTCAGAAGGAAGAAAAACGCCTTTTCAGAAGGAAGGGAGGAAGTCGAAGTGCTGTTCGGAAGGAGTGAGACTCGAAATTTTTACCAAAAGAGTAGGCAACTAACCGAAAGTTTTAAGCCCAGAATCACACTATGCAAGGACGAGCACGGAAATCTAGTCACAGATCCGCAAGTGGCCCTGAACAAATGGAGGAACTAGCGACTCCAGCAATCGATAACATAGAGATAGACAAGCCGGACCATAATGAAGTCTGGTTAGCCTTAAAAAGCCTAAAAAATACATTTTATGTGCATTCATAAATATATGCACAATATAAACACATGCATTAAAATCTGCCAATTCACACACAAATGAACATTAATTCGCGGAAGTCAATATCATGAATACTTAGATTTACCGCTTTAGGTTTGCATTTCTGCCAAGCATCTTTATGTTTGTCGAGTTGTTTTATTACTCAATTTTCAATATTGTTTTGATTTTTGTGCATCCACTCTTATACAATAAGTTTTAAACATCTTTTCGTGCACGGCAAAAGACCACAGGAAACAGTTGATCGCAGCAGTGTGAGCAAACGCTGCAAGAAAAATATCGCTGAAAAATATCGCCAACTAATATTCCATATCCTGTATATCGCCTCGGAAAAATATTCGATAACGACTTATCTGTTTTTTGGACAAAAATATCGATATTCGATTTCTCGATATAATTTTCGGCATCCCTAGCTCGCAAACGAAAAACTCCACATGAAAACAATTAAGAAAGTCGGTCAAGACCGACTATAAAATAGTCTGTACCTTTCAAAGTTTGTGTTAAGAAAAAGCCTTTTTTTAAATGAAATGAAAAAACCCAAAAAAAATGATGAGCAAAGTTATGTGCATCTTTTAACTAAAATACAAAATTCTCAGAACGAAAAAATATTGATTTAAAGTTATGTTCGAAAAACAAACGCCTATCGCCTTTCGCCTGGACCTAGACCTCGACCTAAACCCGATCGCAAAGCTGAGTTTTCGGCTCAGACGGCTAAAAATCTATAACAATCGTGTATCGATTATTTGAAAAGCCAAGGAAGTGGCAACGCTAGCACACTTCAACTAGTCACTTGAAAGTAAGTAGTGGTTCGGTTCAGTGGTTCACACAGTTCCTGAACCGCCAGTTCGGTTCATTAGATGGTTTTTGGGAGCTAACTGAACCGCGATTTCGGTTCGGTTTAGTGGTTCATAAAGACACATTATGAATTATTATGATTTCTGTCGTAATGTGACTTTTCGCACACTTTGGAAATAGAATTCCTATAAACCATTTGAATATCTTTAAAATCCTTAGAAGAATGTCAAAAATTCGTCCATAAGTTCCTAGAGGAATGCCCTTCGAAAACAGAGAAAGTCAGTTTGAAGAGATTACGTACCTTGCATCTTACATACCAGGGCGGGTCAAATTATTAATCGAAGAAGCGTATAGCAGAATCATAATATACGGTACATTCAAAGAAAATTTTCCCAAGAAACCATAGGCCTAAGATCAATTCATTGGTCCCGCCTAACGCGGTCAAAATTTTTATATAGTTTTTATCAAAAAAACACTATTGAAAAGTTCATAAATGGCAACGTACATCATTGCTTTTGGTTAAGTCCCATCCTCTTTAACCGTTTCTATAACACGGCGCAAACACTTGACAGTTAATCAAACTTAGTCCGCTTATTAGAGGGTCTGGCAGCGGCGGATCTTCAAACTCTACATACTTCAACAAGCTCCTATTGAATGTTAAGGGTGTATGGAGGTTCGGATACCAATGTACTTCAATATTATGTAATATAGTTCTGTTGTCTACGGCAGTGGATTTTATCAAAATTCATACGTTCAACCCAGTATTTGATACCAAATCTTAAAGATGTTGTTAATAATGTAAATCAAAACAATGCCTATTTCGATCACCCAGAAAATGTTTTATTGACAATGCTCTTCGACCAAAGAAAAGCTGTACGCGAAAGAGCAATTAAAAAGATTTTATATTATCTACATAATCTATTTGACCAATGCAAATTATGGGCTTATAAAAAACATGCCATTAATATTGAATGCTCAGATTTTGAATGCTCAAAATATATACCTAGATGATGACAACATTTTATCTGAAACTCCATACATTGGTCCGCCAAAGATCGATTAACGATAGTCGAGTTATAAGGAAGACAAACAATTTTATGCGCAGCACTTTACACGCCTTAACACAAGCTTTGACAGGTAAAACGTAAAATGGCTTGACACAGCCCCAAAGGGCCAAAGCCGAGCTTTTCTCAATCTCTTGCTTTGTGCACTTCTAATTTTTGCACATGAGAATGGGACCTACAGTTTAACGCTGAATCCGAACTGCAGTTTGAGAAGCTTTTGCATGGCTAATTACTACAGAGCTGGCGCCAACAGCAGAGAGAGGGTGACCGGATGTGTAAGTTTATTCAAAAAAAAACTTTTCATTAGATATTCCGAGGCGGGATTGAACCCACGACCGCTTGCACAGCGGACGCGCACACTAGCCGCTGAGCCACACCCGAGCTTTGACTGGTACAGAGTATATTATAGTCGGGCTCGACCGACTTTCTTTCTTCTTATATATCAGGTCCGTCAAATTCGACTTGAAACTTAAGGTATTTAAAAAATGAAAACGGATTCGGAAAGCTGGCCAAATTTCCTTTAAAACAAGAGTAAGATCAATGATGTACGTTGCCATTTTTGAACTTTTCAACAACGTGAACGTTTTTTATAAAAACTATATAAAAATTTTGATCGCGCTAGGCGGGACCTTGAAATTGATTTTAGACCTATGGTTTCTTGGGGAAACTTTCTTAGAATTTACCGCAGATTACGTTTCCGCTCTACGCTTTATTAGTTTTTTCTCACCCGTAAAAATTGACCCGCCTTATTACACACCCTATTTATCATTTTATATGAAAAGAATCTCCTGATTAAGATTGAATAAAGGTAAAGAAGTACTACAGAAAATTTAAAATATTTAGGACGAAATTTTTAATTTTTTTACAAGCCGAGAACAACAATAACAAAACAAAACAATTTTGCTGGCATTTTTACCAAAAATGTAAATTTCCTCAATTCAACAACTCCACAGCTCAACTGTGGGTCGTGAATACCCTAATTGTCTAATTGAGGACGAGAAATCAATTATCAACTTTCAAGAAAAGAATGTAGATTGATGCCAGGTATATTAAGAAATCGGTGGGCAATTGCAGAAGACTAACAAGACAACATGTTGTAAAATTTGTGGTGTCATCCTTAAAGTTTATATCGATCCGGCATCGAACGAAAAGTAGGATAAAAATTATCTTAGGAAAATGATTCAAATTCCCAAATTAATAAGTATTATTGGCTAGAGGAAAGCGATTCACGTCTTAAAACTCGTCAGAGATCTGAACCGAACCGAGGCGTTTTTCTTTGTGGTTTTCGGTTCGGTTCAGCATTTCTGAAAGGAACCCGGTTCGGTTTGCGGTTCGGCTCAACAGCTGAAATAAGCGGTTCGGTTCGGTTCAAACCCGGTTCAGTTCAGAGCCGGTTTGCATACCTCATTAGAACCGGTTCTATTTCACCTGATCACTCAGCTGAGTAGGTCAGGGTGCTACAGAGGCGCCTGCTTACACGAGCTGACAGTAAATCAGACAAAAAATCAGCTGAGCGATCAGTTCGTGTAAATGGAGCTTAAGCAAAACTACTTTGAGGTCGCCTAAAACAGCACAAAACGAAAACACTGAAATGAATGAAATGAAAATATTTTAACAATACCTTGGATAAAATTTTTCACATTTTGCTTTAAATGTGTAAATCAAATATTGGATATTTTTAAGCCCATTCAGATGGACAAAATGTTGACACAAACAAATAAAACATTGATAAACAGCTAACTTTCAGGGCTTGGCAAAACTTTTAGGGCTGGAATGAAGTTTTGGTGTCTTTCGCAAAATCAACTTTGGGTCCATGGTGCAGTGGTTGGTAATCCTCAGACTACACGTACTTTGAAATCTGCATGCACTCAGCTCGAGAGACTTACTTTTGCTTTAGAAACTATTTCATTATCGTATTTAGTTTAAAGGTAACTTTAAATGAGATTCTTAATTGCGATTCTCCGAGTTCCAAGTTATTGGTAATACAGTTCTGATCATGTTCCGGAAAGCGTTTGCTTTTGTATTTGCTACTCGTATTTAGTTGATTAAAATGCTTTTGGATCCGACAGTTGTCAGAAACAGGACGCTGCATTTTGCAGCTCAATTAATCACTCGATAAATTGGCTAGGACAACAAAAAAAGTAAATAGTTTCCGTTTGCTTCTTCCGTTGCAAACGGAGAGGCTTGTGCAATTCATGCCACTGGATGGGTATGGCCAAGGCGATGGTGCCACTGACATGCGCCAGTAATTAACGTCCCATTTCGGGTTAGATTATCCATGAATAATTGGAGGATAGGAAGGGAGCGTGGATGATGATGATGGTAGCGACGCCTGGCCGTGGCACTTGGTTAGGTGCAACTATAACGGATGGGAGTTGCTGCTGCAGCAGATTGATGATGGCCGGCCCCCAAAAAACGGAGTAGCAGGGGGGAGGGAGTGAGTGTTTTTGGAGACTGAAAACTTTGCTAATTGCTTTTTGGCCACGGCAATGGCGACGACAACCGGCTACTGGCTACAGTTCCACAACCAGTTACTCATACCCCAAGGCCTGCTGTTCCACTTGTTTTTGTTGTGCATTTAATTGTGCCGTTTTTTTTTTCTTTCTTTCGGCCTACAATTGTCGAGTCAGCACAGAATTAATTACACACACACAGGGATAGCATTTGATTTTAAGGATAGTTTCGCATTTTTGGCACTTGCCCCTTTTTTTCGGTCCAAATGTGAACCTCTGCTGATTGTCCAAACAAATTTTGCAAATGGGCCATTCATTCGTTATGAGATTTGGGCAACCCAAAGAAAAGGAAGAAGAACTCCCCCGAGACCAACACATGAGACTCCTAGGTGGGGTGGGCTGACCACTGCCCCAATGCAAATGTCATTTTGTGGTCATTCGAATGAATAAACGAAATTAAATGTAAAGAATTGACGCATGAAAATAAAAAGAAGAAGAGGACCAAAAAAAGGAGGCTCGAGCAGTTCACTTCAGCGTTTGGGGACCACATGTCAATATTGAAGCGGCCAGGGAAGGGGGCATCTACAAATTTCATAGATGAATTATGAATAATTTAGATGGGCGAAACCTTTAAAGCAAATGCCTTAAATTTGTATAACAAAATATAAAAAAAGCTTACGCGACTTGTATCTATATTTCGAATGACAATTTTTACGTAGTCGCCGTCACGGTCGCCAACTGACCAATTTCCGAGCCCTTTAAGCTTTTGAATTTAAAATCTTGTATAGAGAGAGAAGAAATATAAAGGAAATTGATTGCCTACTGTCTTTAGGTTTCCATTTTAAAGGTCAGTATCCAGCACTACGAATTTTTATTTCGTCACAATCTATATATGGGCATTTCCACAGAAAGGCCCACCGAGACCAAAAAATTAAAAGTACTGAAAAACACTTTTTTCGATCATATTTTTAAAGGGAAGCAATTAAATTAAACTTGTTTAAGCCAATCTTTAATTTACTCATATTTCATTTCGAGATTTTCAAATGCAAAGTCAAGCAATCACCAGTTTTCTTATTTTTATCATTATTTTGGAGGTTTTCCTAAAAAATTACCTATAGATTTCATTAAATTTTGCTCTCTTAAGTCATTTTAAGGGTACAAAGTGTGAACAAAGATTGCATAAGAAACCATAACAAACTATTTGAGTGCAATTAACAGTAAGTTTTTCTTTGCATTATAAAAGAAACCACAAAGGTAATCATAGAGTCAAGTGTAGAAGTCCCGGAAGCGGAGAGACTCTGCTTAGAGTACGACTGACGGCTTTAAGGCAAGCCGGTGCTACCACCTATTATCATTTTAAGACTTTCTATTTACAGTTTTTATTAACGATGATTCTGAAAATTCTAAGATATGTAAAAAGATTATGTCAATACTAGCCAACAAATTGAAAAATAAATTATTATTCTACTACTACTAAAGTGAATCTAAAGTTAACTAACTAACTTTCTCCTCCTCCAAGAATTTCGTTCAAACTAAGTAAGTTTCTAAGTTTCTTTCAAACTAAGTAGTCCTGGAATTTAAATGTCGATATATGAAATTCCTATTCAGTTTACCTACAATAGCTCTTCCTAGTAGGCTGTGCAAATTGTAAAAGTTTGAGTCCCTCAAATCGTTACAAGATAAATTCATTCTGTTGTCGGGGTTGGTTGAGACCACAACTCCAAATATTTTTATTATTTTTATTTCCTTTTTTATTTTGCCATTTAATCTCGAAAGCCTGTTCTCCAATGGAGTTCTCTGACCGTATTAACATTTTTAGCTACTGATGTCGCGTAATGTGACAGGACTTTTCATTACTTCTAGTGCGTGTGTAAGAATGGCTCCGTTGAAGTTGGGCATCTTGTGTTAATTTTCTAACAATGTATTTATATATGTTAAAGGAAAAAAGGGTAGTGTAAAAGTGCAAAATGTTGTTTACTAATTCAAACCCAGTGTTGAGAACGTTCTTCCATCTCAATTTCCATATAACAATGTGTTGTTGTGTTGTTGGACACAAAATTGTTGTATTCTTTACAAAAACTTTTTATATGTAAATTCTGAGTTGTGTAAAAGTGAAAAATGTTACTTATTCAAGGCTAAAAATGTCATGACCCGTTTAAAAGTTTAAAATTTGTGCGTTTTAGCACTCATTCTTCTTTCTTTATCGAGAGCGCAAGTTAAAGTCGGTCCTGCCCGACTTCGATATACCCGTTACTCGGGGCAATTAGTGTTTAATAGCCTTCCCATATGTTAATTAACAGAGCATTAACATTAATGTGACCATTTAACATTATGTGAGCAAAAAGTGCATGTAGCGCCAAAAAGTATGCAACGTCTGAGATTGTACATATTGGGCACATACACTACACTGAAAAATATGAGCTTGATATCTTTAAAATTTATGGAGTTATTCAACATTTTTTATTGTGGAGGCGGGAGGGGGCGTAGCCAAAATTTGAAATAAACTTGATCTGCTTAGGGACAATAGGGAGTCGTATGCAAACTTTGGTGGCTCTAGCTCTTCTAGTCTCCGAGATCTAGGTGTTCATACGGACAGATGGACATGGCTATATCGACTCGGCTATTGATGCTGATCAAGAATATATACTTCTGCCTGTTACATACATTTACACGACTTCAGCATACCCTTTTACTCTACGAGGAACGGGTATAAAAATATATCAATGAAAAGTCGGCAGACGGCTTGTTTTCTTCTATTTAAATGTAAAATGGCTTGACACAGCCCCAAAGGGCCAGAGCCGAGCTCCTCTCAATCTCTTTGCGTGAATGCTTTTAATTTTTCGCACAAGAGAAAGGGACCTACAGCCTAACGCCGAATCGGAACGGCAGTTTGAAAAGCTTTTGCATGACTAATTTCTACAAAGCTGGCGGTAACAGCAGTGAGGTGACCGGGTGTGTAAGTTTATTCAATGAAAAAACTTTGTATTACATGTTCTGAGGCGGGATTGCACCCACGACCTCTTGCACAGCGGACGCGCACACTAGCCGCTGAGCCACACCCGAGCTTTGACTGGTACAGAGTATATTATAGTCGGGCTCGACCGACTTTCTTTCTTCTTATATATCAGGTCCGTCAAATTCGACTTGAAACTTAAGGTATTTAAAAAATGAAAACGGATTCGGAAAGCTGGCCAAATTTCCTTTAAAACAAGAGTAAGATCAATGATGTACGTTGCCATTTTTGAACTTTTCAACAACGTGAACGTTTTTTATAAAAACTATATAAAAATTTTGATCGCGCTAGGCGGGACCTTGAAATTGATTTTAGACCTATGCTTTCTTGGGGAAACTTTCTTAGAATTTACCGCAGATTACGTTTCCGCTCTACGCTTTATTAGTTTTTTCTCACCCGTTAAAATTGACCCGCCTTATTACACACCCTATTTATCATTTTATATGATTCAAATTCCCAAGGTAGCTTCTCCCTATGCCACAGTCAACATTCGGAATGCATCCGCGCACTTAATTTCGTTTTTCACACAAATTTGATACAGGTTCTTTGATCCATTTTTTTGAATAGGTAAAAATCGAAGACGATCCAAAACACGTGCAAGCAAAGCAGCTGTCAACAATTAAGTGAACATTCAAAATGGCCGAGCTTGTCGGCATAAGTGAGAGACATGAGTACCAACATAACGCCACAAAAAAAATCGAAATTCGAATATACGTAACCCGCGAAAATTCAAAATTCGCGATACTTTTTGAACACACCTCGTATACACCAAGCAGCGACCAATTTGAACCATTCAGCAGATCGACAGCTGATACTGCTAAAGTGCAGCACGTCTTCTCGTACACTTAAATTGCAAAGGGTGCAGGGATCATCACTAATGTGGGGTTTATAGCCCAGTTGCAGCATCTCGCTTCTAGCCTTAGGAATGATGCTTATTGTGTTGGTCTCGAAGTTGTCGCTGAAATAATTGTTTTCACCCAGATTGTAGTCCAATTTTTATACTCTGTACCAAAGGTACCCAGAGTATAATAAGTTTGTGCAAAAGTATGTAACTGCCAGAAGGAAGCACCTCCGACCCTATAAAGAATATTTATTCTTGATCGGCATCAACAGCCGAGTCGATATAGCCATGTCAGTCTGTCCGTCCGTCTGTCTGTATGACTGTCTGTCTATCCGTCTGTCCGTATGAACGCACAGATCTCAGAGATGGTAAGAGATAGAGGTTTGACTTGTATGGAACATATGGGCATTTGCACAGAAAGGTCCACCGAGACCAACAAATTTAAAGTACTTAAAAACTCTTTTTTTTATCATATTTTTATCGGGAAACAATTAAATTAAACTAGTTTAAGCCATTCTTAAATTTACTCATATTCCATTTCGAGATTTTCAAATGCAAAGTCGAACAATCATCTTTTTTCTTATTTTTATCATTATTTTGCAGGTTTTTTTTCCTAAAAAAGTACCTATAGATTTCATCAAATTTTGCTCTCTAAAGTCATTTTAAGGATACAAAGTATAAACAAAGATTGCATAAGAAACCATACCAAACTATGTGAGTGCAATTAACAGTAAGTTTTTTCTTTGCATTATCAAAGAAACCACAAAAATAATCATAGAAAAAAATTTGTCACATAACGTATGTCACTTAACGTATCATAATGATACAAACATAAAAAAGGCCAACATTTATTTTTCAACGAATCAGCTCTAAATATATAGTTACATGATTGCAGATCGTATTAAAATTAGTTGTATTAAGAAACTCGAACGGGTTTCGCAGATTTTTGAATTTTTATGATAGCCAAAAAAGCGCACTTTCATATTCTGTCACATAACGTATTCCTTTTTATCTGCCAGTATCTTAGGATCTACTCTTTCTACAACTCCCAGATAACACATAAAAAAATAGGGCTACTAAAATGCTATTCAAAAACCCATATGGACAAATTTATTTCTAAACTTTTCTTTATTTTTCTTTATGATGAAGGTTAATAAAAACGTACGACTGTCGCGTGCGTGCTGTGGAAATGCCCATATATAAAACTGTTCAACCTGACTGACTGACTGACTGACTAGTGACTGACTGACTAGTCGCACAAGACAAACCATAAGAGATAGAAAGCTGATACAGTAGTCTTATCTTATGCTGAAAGTGAAACGGGTGTGGAAAATTCTGTCGGGAAATGTGGAAAATTCAATGAAAACTGTTGTATGCAACTTTTTTGATTGTCATCAGGTTCAAATTTGTTTTCAGAGATCTATATGAAAATTTATCTATGACTGCGTACTAATTTTCCGGAAAATTCAGCCCCCTTGGTGGAAATTGGGTGGTAAAGGTTGTATGGGTTGAATTTTAGCTCCCAGCGATTAGCTCCAAGTTCGTTTTCAAAGTTACTCATAAAAAATATGATCAACAATACCTTCAACTTTTGGAAAATCTACCCCAAAAGTCGGAAAATGGTCGGAAAACTGTTGTAAGCAACTTTTTTGTTTATCATCGGATTCGGGTCAAACTCATTTTCAAAGATCTACATGAAAATTCAACAATGACTGCGTACTAATTTTCGGGAAAATTCACCCCCCTTGGTGGAAATTGGGTGGTAAAGGTGGTGTGAGTTGAACTTTAGTTCGCAGCGATTAGCTCCAAACTCATTTTCAAAGTTATTCATAAAAAATATGATCAACGTGACTTTCAACTTTTGGAAAGTCTACCCCAAAAGTCGGGAAATGGGCGGAAAACTGTTGTACGCAATTTGTTTGTTTATCATCCGATCGGGCTCAAATTCAGTCTCAAAGATCTATATGAAAGTTTAACAATGACTGCATACCAGTCTTCTGGAAAATCTACCCCTCTTGGCGGAAATTGGTGGGTAAAGGTTGAGTGGGTTGAAGATATCTGGATTATAAAGGTGGCAATGACCTGACTGAGAAAATTATAAAAATATTCAGTTTTGCATTGTACTTGGTTGTGTGCGGGACCTGAACCTGACAAGGCCACGGAGGTGGCCCTGGAGGTGGACATGGATATGGACCTGGATGTGGGAAATGGTCCTGAAACCGCCATATTTGCAAAGTTCTTTATTTTAGTGAAACTTTGGGGATTGGTTAGACGCTTGCCCGGGAATGTTTCTTAAGGGTGATTTTTTAAGAGCTATAGGAAAGTTTTTAAAAAATAAACACATAAAATTCCGAAAAACGCATGAAATCTTTATTTGAATCGACAGTACGGTCCATATAATTTAATTTTTGAAGATTATTTCATGCAAATGTTGACCGTGACTGCGCCCCAAATGGTCCATCCGCTTAGTCCAATTTTGGAATACTCTTTTCAACATTTTGGCCGGTATCACACGAAAAAATGCTTCAATGTTGTCTTCCAATGCGTCAATTGAAGCGGGGTTGTCTGTATAGACATGAGCTTTAACAAAGCCCCACAAAAAATAGTCTAAAGGCGTTAAATCGCACGATCTAGGCGGCCAATTGAGCGGTCCCGAACGTGAAATAAAATGTTCCCCGAACTCGCCTCTCAATAAGTCCATTGTTGCGCGTGCTGTGTGGCATGTGGCACCGTCTTGTTGAAACCACATGTCATGCAAGTCAAGCTCTTGCACTTTGGGCAAAAAAAAGTTGGATATCATCTCACGGTAGCGCTCACCATTCACAGTTACGTTACGATTCGCATCGTCTTTGAAGAAGTACGGCAGAGCCCCAGCCCATAAACCGCACCAAACGGTGACTTTTTCTGGATGCATTGGTAGCTCTTGCAATGCTTCTGGCTGATATTCACTCCAAAATCGACAATTCTGCTTATTTACGTACCCATTGAGCCAAAAATGAGCTTCGGCGCTGAACACAATTTTTCGGTAAAAAGTGGATCTTCGGCCAACTTTCCAAGAGCCCATTCACCAAAAATTCTACGTTGCGGTAGGTCGTTCGGCTTCAATTCTTGCACCAGCTGTATTTTGAAAGGATTCACACCTAAATCCTTCCGCAAAATTTTCCACGTTGTTGAGTAACAGAGGCCCAATTGCTGCGAACGGCGACGAATCGATAATTGATGGTCATCATTAACACTGGCCGATACAGCTGCGATATTTTCTTCAGTTCGCACTTTACGTAAGCGTGTTGGTGGTTTAATGTCCAACAATGTAAATTTGGTGCGAAATTTAGTCACAATAGCCCGAATAGCCGCTTCAGTGGGTCGATTAAACTGACCATAAAATTGAAGAAGCGCGCGATGAACTTTCTTAACAGCACGCATTTTGATAATAAAATTCAATAATTTGCAAGCGTTGTTCGTTTGTAAGACGATTCATGGTTAAATTATGGTCCAAACTGAAGATGTTTGACAGTGAAACAAAACACGAAACGTGTGTGAGCTGTTTAAACCAGTGTTGTCAAAAAGATAATAGCTAAAAAATCACCCTTTAGAAGAAATGGGCGGAAAATGGTGCACAAAGCGCGATATTTTGCAAATTTTGTGGTTTTAGTGAAACTTAGTGGAATGGGGGACGCTTGCCCTGGAAGATTTCTAAGTTAAAGAAATGGGCGGAAAATGGTGCTCAAATCGCGAAATTTGAAAAATTATTGCGTTCATCCCACTGCAATGCAACTTTGAGGAATGGTTGGAGAATTGGTGAAAAATATCCCAAAATGTGTGTTCAAGGCCAATCCTTATTTTTGCGTCGATCTTTATCAAATTTTGTTTGTAAGCTTTCATTTTTAAAACTCCACCTCCACGATCGGAAATGTCAGGTGAGATTTTTTTTTAACCGCGGGCGTGGCATAAGAGTTAATCTCTGCTTTGAGCCGAAGTAAGATATGGTCAAATATATTCAAATTTGTGAAATTCATCCCCTTTTTTTTTTTTTTTTTTTGCATTATAAAACTTATTTATTTAGTTACCTAGCTAAATTTTACAATATACGTTACTTATTTGAACTTGTATTGTAGGGGGAGGGTTATTTTCTAAGTGTTATTATGTTACATGTTTGGTTTTGTTTTGTGTGTGCTTGGTCGTAGGGTTTTAACTAAGTTTAATGTATTTTACGAGTTTTTGTGTTTGTATTTTGTTTTAGATAGTCTTAGTCTGGTTGTGTATGTTCTGTTTGTTGTGTTTTAGAGCTAAATCCTGCGGTTTGCCAGGTCACCTGGGTGAGTTCTTTGCGCCTGCTCCCGTTTATCTACGCGTGCGGGTAGGCGCCGGCGAGGTTGTTTGGGTGTCGGCGACTTATCAGGTACCTCGCGCTGGTTATTTTGGTATCTCCTACATGGTCACACACCCGTTCAAGTCCGAGTTCGATGAACCACCGCCCAGGATCCTCCAGACGGCCTGGAATACTAACGTTAGGTGCGTCGGCGATGCCAAACCTGGACACGTACCCCAAAGGCGCCAGTCACATATGCCTGTCGCAGCGAGGTTTGTTGTTGGAATGCAGCAACCAACTCACCTCCTTTAGGCCGCAACTTACGCTGCTTAAGTGAGCTCTGGTCAGGTCAAGGTATCATGGCCGACCGGGAGGAGCTCTCCGTGAAGGAAGCGCCTGGTATGTTCTGTGTGGTGCGAAACACTTTCGGGTTAGGAATGTTAAAGCCCAGTTCCCCTTCAGGTACCCTGACGCGTCTGTCGGTAGACACAACTGCCACGAGCCCTTCTCAAAGTTGCGATTAGGAGGTCGGTCCCCAAGACGGAAAAGATAAACTGATACCGATATCGCTTGAAATAACTTTACTGACGGCGGCGTAGCGAAGCAAGCCGGGCTACTTGCTAGTCTACATATAAAAGTAAAAGTATTTTTGTTTATTGGTCTCTTATGGTTGAACCGATCTTCACGAAAGTATCATAGGCTATGTCTCAGTCTGTGAAACGGTCCAAAAACCGCGAAATTTGCAAAATTATACTGTACATCCGATTGCAATGAATTTTTGGGGAAAGGTTGAACGCTTGCCCGGGAAGGTTTCAAAGTTGAAGAAATTTGCGGAAAATGGTCCAAAAACCGCAAAAATCGCAAAATTTAGGGTTTCGGTAAAACTTTGGAGAATGGTTGTTCTTGCCCGGGAAGTTTTCCGATTAGAAGGAATGGGCGGAAAATGGTCCAAATCCTCGAAATTGGCAAAATGTTTAATTGTAATGACACTTTGGGGATTTGTTGGTTGCTTGTCCGCGAAGGTTTCTAAATTGAAGAAATGGGCGGGAAATGGTCCAAAAACCGCGAAATTTCAAAAACTATACCGTTCATCCGATTGCGATGAAACTTTGGGCAATGGTTGGACGCTTATCCGCGAAAATCGCTCCAAAATTATTACAACAATCAGGCTTGGAAATGGAAGCGTAGATTACACGGTCAAAAGTTTGCAAATTTTTGTTTGAGCCGATTGTTGTGATAGACGGCAATTCTAGCGGTATGGAGGTTAGATTTCATAGACGGGTATAGAGGAATGATCGAAAGTCATTTTATACGTGCACAGCACTACTGATATCGCTCCATAAGAATCATAAGGACCGGGACCGGGTATTCAGCTAGTATTTATATAAATAGAAACACTTTCAAAAAGCTCCGAGCATCAAAGCAAAAACTGATTCTTTTTAAAACGTTAAAGACCCGCAAACTCATACGCAGAGTCAAGAATGAGTGATTCCATTTAGTTAATTAATTTAGTAGTAGGTTAGAATCGGAGTAAATGAAGCACCGATGCGGTAGAACACAGCAATGACCGATCGCAATTGCAATTGAAAAATACCGTGTGCATAAGTATTTTTTGCATTCAACAATGCAACTCTCACGTTTGCTGTCATGATGATTTGAGGCAATTGTTTATATCATCGACAGCACTGGATCTTGGAGTGACTGACAAAACTTCTCGAGATACGAGTCACTGTGCAGGTCTTTTAATGTTCCTCAAGTCAAGTGCTTCCAATACGCGTTTATGCGCCATTGTGCATTCGTCCTAAATGATGACACTAGACGCTACTAAAACTTTAGCCATTGCGGAGTGTTTCGGAATGCAGTTAAAAGGTTTAATGGTGATTTCAACGCTGTATGAGCTGACTTTCCTTTACTGGGAGTTCTTTTGTACTGATTGATGTAATTCATGTTGATCATATTTAAACACGATCAAATTCACTATTAATTGCGTCATTCATTTCAGGATACATATCGTTACGCATTTCTTCGGTCTAGAGCAAAGCCTGGTTAAGCAACTCCTCATTCGCCTCAAGATGGGGATTTGTTGAACTGACACGAATTCGATGTAATGTTTCTTGTGACATGTTATCCTTGTACTTATATTTGTTCCACACGTCAAGTGGATTTGAAGGAATGCATGTATAAATGATGATGTAGAATTGCTTTAGCGATAGTCGGGTCTCAATAAGTTTCGTTTTTAAGAAAATTGGGTTCTTGACATGCAGTACGAAATGTTGGGTATACTGTTCCATTAATAAGTAGTTCATATTGATTGAAATGATGTTGGCCCACGAACATTCATTGCAACAGGTCGCAATAGCAAATAATGATACCACTGCAATGTCATCTTATCCAGAAGCAAATAGAAAATTTAAAAATTGCTGCGAGTTGAAAAAATCAAATTTTTATAAAAGCTTAAAAACTTCGAACGCCTCGATAAGGGACAGCAAGTCTTTCTGGGCACTCGTAAGTCGATTGAATGGAAGAACGGCAAGAGCTAGTATAGAATCGACGGCATCAGATCTAGCTTCCCACTTCTCCACTTTGTTATAGTTATAACTCATCGGTGGGCAACAGTATAGATAACTATACAGCTTCCAGTGATCCTAAATGAAAAATTTGATGCTCAGATAAGTTTGGCAGAAGTCAGCTCTGCAGTAAGGCGAGCAAAGATACACAAAGCTCCAGGCAAAGATTGAATTCCGGTGGAGTTTTGAAATTTTGCCTCGCCGGAAGTATTCAATGCTCGTACTGACGAATTCAATAGGATATTTAACGCCGCACTGTGGCTCGTTTTCCGAAAACTCGTGGCAAAAACCTGTAACTTTTGAACTAGTTGAGATATTGAGTTGAAATTTGAAATATATATTCTCAATACATCAAACAAATTTTTGAAACAAAAATTGAAGTGGGCGTGGCATTGAAAAGGGCGTGAGCTAACTGTCAAACACAATTTTTTGTAATTTTACTTTTCAAAATTTTATAAAAAAATAAAAAAAAAAATTAAAAATGTAATTTTATTATTGTATTTTTTTTTAAGTTTTTATAAATTTTTAATTTAAAAAAAAAAAATGTAGCTGAAAAAAATATTTTTTTGCACTCGCTTGCGTATCTTTGCGTATTTGATAGCCGCCCTTTTCCTATTTTGAATTACAGGCTTTTGCTGGAGTCATTGCTTTGACCGGCTCATAAGCTTACTATAGTATAGAAGTATTGCAGTACCAATAGTTGTGACAAAAACAGAGAGCTTATAATTCTCAAAAATGTTCTAGTAACTTATGAATGAGTTGCCAGAAGCGTTTAATTAGTTTTTAAAGAAGTGCAAGTAAAAACAGTGATCTCTTATTTTATAAAACCTGTTCGGGCCAGAACCACGCTGCTTTGCCGCCCATGTAAAGTTTCTATAACTTTGCCAACCTATAATTAATGTTAATCAAATCAATGGCCATCCGCCACCACTATTTCTGGACTTGGGTTTGTCGAAAGAAAAATATTCAATATTACGAACTTCGTTGAAAAAAAGAAACGTAGATGTCTTGCCAAGCTACGCCAGTATTACATGTGCAAAAAAAGCAACTGTACCACCCTTAGAAGAAATCACTGATGTAGTGGTCAGAGTAAAACTTCAAAATATGATGGATCATACAGCGCAACGAATTATTGAAAGAATGAGCGCAGAAGACCTCAACTTACTTCCTCATAATTTGACATTGCTCACAAAATGGGGTTGCGATGGCTCCTCTGGACAAAGCACGTACAAACAAGTACTTTCAACGCAAAGCAATCATAGCGATGGGATTGTAACAGAAGCTAACATGTTTATGGTGTCCATTGTACCACTCAGGCTAAAATGCGATTCTGAAGAGCATTGGAAAAACCCTCGGCCTTCGGGAACTCATTTTTGCAGGACAGTAATGTTTACATATGCTAAGGAAACTGCTGAGCTTATTAAAAATACGGTAAACAACTTTAAAAGAGAAATTGATGAAATGCATCCCACTCAAGTTTTCGTTGAAAATAAGTTATTCCTTATACATCACCAGTTCTTCTTAACAATGATTGATGGAAAAGTTTTGAACACAATAACCGGCACAAAATCAACAAGACATTGTGCAATATGTCAACGAACCCAAAAACAATTTCAAAACTTGGATGAGTCGATAGTTTGTGAAGAGAATTATGAGTACGGAATTTCTCCTTTGCATGCCAGAATTCGATTTATGGAATATTTTTTGAAGCTGGCATACACCCTTCCTCAACATGGTAGCGATCCAAAAGAAGCCAAGAAGAAAATTCAAGTTGCGTTTCGAAATGATTTTGGCGTGCTGTTGGATCTGCCGAAAGTAGGTTATGGGAACACAAATGACGGGAACACGGCCAGGAAATTTTTTAATAATGCAGAGGGTACGGCTCGTATAACGGGAATAGATGTAGACATTATAAAACGAGTCCAGGTTATTCTAAATGCCCTCAACAGCAGAGAAAAGTTAGACCCCATTAGGTTTGGATCATATGCAGGAAGAACCGCACAGCTGATTAAAGAGAAATACCCTACAAAGCTACTAACTCCAACGGTCCACAAGGTTTTGGATCATGGCAAGGACATTATCGACTATCAATGTCTTCCGATTGGAGAATTGTCGGAAGAGGCGCGAGAATCAAAAAATAAAGATTTTAAAAAGTACAGGCACTCCAACACACGCAAGTTCTCTCGACTGCGACAGAATGAGGACTTGTTCAACATACTCTCCGCCTCATCGGATCCAAAAATATCTTCGCTAAGACATGTAAGATCATTACCCGAAATAAAAGCGATGTATTCGGCAGAAGTCATGAGCCCCTTCGAAAATATCGAGGATTGCTTCGAAATAAACTCTGAAAATTAATCTAAACTTCCAACAATATTTTATTATTTGGGGAGAGTGGAGCTCGCGCCTGCGAAGTTGGGGATTAGAGATGGGGTTAAATTAAATTATCTTTACTATTACTAAAATGTACAATTATTAAAATAGGCTAAGTCCCAAAATAGTAGATTTTGTAGTAACGTAAGAGCAACTGGCTGATATGCAATTTACCGTATGTTACTTTACAAAAACCAAAATAAATTTCGCTGGGTTCAATTGTGGCAATGGTTTTTTTTTAAATATCTTTAAAAATATGTACCGAATATATTCAAAAGTAAAACTTTCCGGCACTCCCCGCCATTTTTTCTAAAGTCAACCGAAAGTTCAAAAAACAACCCCAAAAAGTGGAAAAAAAAAATTTTTTTTTTTTTTTTTTTTATTTGCATTTAGTTTTAAAGATAGGCCAGTTAATATAAATAAATAAGCTTAATACAAAGACTAAGCTCAATTCAAAGGTAGACTACGCCAAACTTGCCCTTTTAAAGCGTAAAATTTCTCACTTGGCATTTTTTGGAAACATTTTTTGACTTTGACGAGCTCCACAGCCTACAACAAAATTTTTTTAAAAACATATACATTCTGCATAAAATACTTCAACCATTTCTTAGTTCACAAATATAAACATTTTTCTCAAACGGAACAACTCGAAAAATGATTTTTGCCACGAGTTTTCGGGAAACGAGCCACAGTGCGCCGCAGGAGTGCCCTAGTTTTAGAAAAAGTGCAATATTTCTTCATTTTAAGAAAGGAGATCCCAAATCTTGCTTAAACTCCCCAACGAAAGTGTTCACTTCGGTGTTCTGGAGCAAATCAATCGCGCTGCCATGAGAAAATTTCCTGTTTACTAATATGCAAAGCACGGACAGAAATATTGCCTCTAAACGCCATGCCATACCGAACGTATAGCGAATGTGACCTGTGTAATTAAAGGATACCTGAAAACGTTAGGCATTTTATTGCCAAATGCCCCATCTTAAAGAAAATTAGGAAGTTACACCTAAAAAGATCGGAAAAATAATTTTTAGAACAGCTTTTTTAAAAATAAGGTGATTCGCCTTTGGCCCTTTTTTTAGGGCGATTTTCTAAAAACTAGGGCGAAAATGGCAATTTTTAGGGTGAGTTATTTTTTGAGTGTATTATCAAGATATCGTTATATATACTGACTGATCAGGGGAAGCACACTTGTTGGGTGCCAAGTCACGATCGCCAACTTAAAAAAAAAATGGCGGTTTTTATGACCATTTTGAATGAATAATGATGATTTTTTTTATCTAGTCGCCTTCTTTGACCTTTTCAGTTCTTGAGATCAAACTTTGGCTAAAATTTCTTCTCCTCTACTTACCCCACCACCGCCAACAACCCTCTATCTTTTTGCTGGCCACGTTGATTGAGGTCATTTGCGAGCATAAACGTGCAGTCGCTTCGAATTAAGAGCCTTGCCTGGTTGGTACATTGACAGCCAAGACATCTACTCAAAGGTTCTGTACCTAAGTATGGGTTGGGGTCTCGCACATTCGATTAGCGCAGTAGCGCGTGTGTGTAGCAAAAACTAGATGAGTTTTATTAGTAAATAATGGCAAATCATTTGCCAGTTGACACTCGCTGAATGGTCGCAAAACACATAAAAGAAGTTGGGGCGAAGCACCCAGGCAGAGCCCTAATGTTGCGGCTGCTAATGAGCAGCATTAATGAGTGCTATTTTTCATTGAAGGGACAAATCAGCCCGGGCAAGTCCCCGGGGTATTTAAACGTCCAAAAATGGAGCAAGTGTAGAGCAATGACAGCAGGTGCCATGCAGCACACACACACACACATGCCCAGGCTGGGCTACCAGGCACATGAAAATTTCATATGAATGGAAAGGAAAAAGCAAAGAATTTGTAATTAAATTAACCATTTGCGTCTTTTTCTTCTCTCCCCTCGGGTCGATGTGGCTGGTGGGTATGGCCAAACCGTTTTGCCTTCAATTTTAGGGGTATATTTATGTGAATCAAATTGGGGGCTATAAGATATAGTCGTGCGATATCTATCAAGTTTGCTAGAATGCTGCTAACAGGTGACAGCTTTATGTTAACAAATAATAAATTAAACCTCGTCCTTAATGAATTCTCGGTTCTTAGCACGAAAGGCTAATTTGAGTAGAAAATAAGTATATATAAAGTTGGTAGGTAACAAAACCTATATAAGGGATTTTTAATTTAGTTTTTGGATCTTGGTTTTGGTTATTTTTTAAGGGACTAGGAAAATTCTAAAATAATTCGGTGTCAGTATTTTAGCGCTTCGAAAACATAATCTGCCACTAAGGTCCTTGCTGCCAATACACAAAGCGTATTTCTGCCAGGATTGGATATTTGGCCAAGAAATGGAAGGATACCCTTTTTTTGTGCATATTGCACAGCAAGCACTCATTTAGGGTGCCATATATGGCTTGAAATTCTGTGCATTGCGAGATTACTTTAAAGTTATAGCGATCGTTAAAATGGTTCCTTTTGCATAATGGGAAATCAAACTGTTTGTAAAACACCCTGCTCGTGCTTCTCCGGGCCTAATTGAAGAAATTTTTTCGAGTGCCTTCGGATATTCGCTCCAGTATTTTGTAGTGCGCCTCAGTCCATGATCGGAGGTTTTGGAGGTCAAAAGGGAAGTTATGCTCCGCGGCCAGTAGTCGCCATTCATCAAAACTTAAAACTCTACGTTTACTTCGAAAGTCAAGTGAAACCATTTTCAAGTCTTGGAAAATGAAAATACATAAAGTTCAATTCGACATTTTCTCAATGCTATTTATGTTAACATAGATACCAAGTTGCACGCAAATCTTAATCAAAGACGTCAGAAACGTCATGTGGTCACGCTCATGAAAAAACTGTGCTACATGAAAATTTTGGATTGATTCAAGGTTTTTTTATACCCTTGCAGAGGGTATTATAAAATTGTGCGGATGTTTGCAACGCATTGAAGGAAGCATCTCCGACCACATAAAGTATATATATTCTTGATCAGCATGACGAGCTGAGTTCATTTAGCATTGTCCGTCTGTCCGTCTGTCTGTTTCTATGCTATCTCCTCCGTCAGTTTTAAAGGTATCCTCACCAAACTTTGCACGAAGTTTTCTGGTACTTATACGCTGCACATTTGTCGGAACCGGCCGGATCGGATGACTATAGCATATAGCTGCCATAGGTACGATCGGTCGAAAAACTAGTCTTAATGAGAAAAACATTTTTGTTTTTAAAGGAAACGCCTCCAAAGAACGTATTTCTTAGTTTACTATCCCTTCCCATGATTTCACTAAGTTTGGTCGAAATCGTATGACTATAGCATATAGCTGCCATAGGAACGATCGGTCGAAAAACTAGTTCTAGTGAGGAAAACTTTTTGTTTCTTATGAAAACGTCCTTATCATTTTCATACACTTATTTTATATACTTTTACACAATTCTACAAAGTTTGGTCGAAATCGGATGACTATAGCATATAGCTCCCATAGGAACGATCGGTCGGAAAACTAGTTCTAGTAAGGAAAACTTTTTTTCTTTAATGAAAAAGTCCTTTTTATTGTCATATTCTTATTTTATATACTTTAACTCATTTCTACAAAGTTTAATCAAAATCGGATGACTATAGCATATAGCTGCAGTTTGAATGATCGGTCGAAAAAGAAGTTCTAGTGAGAAAAACTTTTTTGTTTTCAATTACAAAACTTCGGCCTAGCCGAAGTTAACTTTCCCCTATTTTTTTTATTTGATTCCTATGGCTGACTGTTCATGCTCTTTATTAAAGCCTAATTGGAGACTTCTAGCACTTTGGCATTATTCTCTATACGTGATCGGAAAAGGCAAAAACAGGGTTTCTTGCGACTTTGAGTTCATTTTTTTCAAAATCTCGAAGTGATGGGCACTTTCGGAGGCCAGATTCGTGTTCAGCGAAGAAAATCTTATAAGAATATCGTTGCCTGATCTTTAAATCATTTTGGGTGTCGACCAGTGTAATCCACTCTCAATTTGAATAGCATAGTTAGGGGTATTTTGGGGCAACTGAAAGATTTTCTTGATGAAATCTTTCCACATCTTTATATTGACAAATTCCCAATACCTGTGAGACGTGGCACAGTACTGAGCTAGCGGTTGCTTCATACATCTTATACTTGACGCTCGGTACACTCAGAGAAAAAATAGAGAGTTTTATACTTGGATCAAGAATTTTCGTACTCAATAGTTCGATAAGAGTGAAAATTCTCGATCCAAGAACGAAATTCTTGATCCAATTATGAATTTTTCATCCCTTTTCTTGATCCGAGAACTTCAATTCATAATCCAAATCGCGTACAATAACACGGTGTGACAAAAAAAAATCAAAACAAAACTTCTGGGATAAGTCGTAGCGTAGGTTGTAGATATGGTTCAGTAGATTTTTGTGGCATACTAGAATTTTTTAGTGCACATCGAAATTTTGAATATCGGTAAAAAGCCTTTTTCGCACAAACACTCACTTATACGCCCATAACTTTGTCATATATCAAATGATTTTTATTTTCTTACCGGTTTTGGAAAGAAGAAATTTAGGTCTTTAAAGATACCATATATGACTGATCAGGATTCATTTCTTATCTTGGAGTATTTGCTACGTAAACCATTTTTGATTGGTTTTTTTCCCCCATTTTATGTCTTTGGTGACGGTTTGAACACTATTTGGTTAGAAACCCCCAATATTTGTTTTATTGTTTAAGAACAACACATCTTCACGGTTAGAACGTATGATGAGTCGCGCCATAATAGCACTGTCGACCGAAAAATTGTTGAGTTTTTAGAGTAAATTATTGAATAATTTTTTTTTAGAATAAGTATTGTATAGCCATATCCGTCTGTCCGTCAGTCTGTCCGCCTGTCTGTCTGTCCGTCCCTCTGTCAGTCCGTCTGTCTATATTAAAAAATAGATCTCAGAGATGGTATGAGATAGAGGTTTGACATGTATGGAACATAAGCTTCATATGCTTACAGGCAGATCAAGCTTACTTTCAATTATTGCCACGCCCCCTCCCGCCCCCGAAATTTAGAAAAAACGTCATATCTTCGGCAGTTTTATAGATAGAAGGTTCGATATTTGTCGAACTGGACATATTTAGTAATCGGGATTCTTTATCGGTCCACCAAAAGATTGGTAAAGATCGGATGAACGATAGTCAAGATATAAGCGAAAAGAAACTTCTCTGCTGCAGCGCAGTAGCAGCATTGCTTTCAGCAGCTACTGCAGCATCTAAATTTACACTGAGCATACACTTTTGTGGGTAAAAAGTGTATTATAGTCGGGCTTCCCCAACTTTCCTACCTGTTTTAATTAGGCTTTTTAAGGTTTTTTTTCCTAAAACGTTAAATAACTCAACCAAATTTTACTCGATTTTAATAAACTAAGTTGCAGAAGACGCAAAATTAAATGTTTTTTGAAACTGCATACCAAAATTAAAAAGTTTTATATAAATTTGATCTATTCATTTATATTTAAAGTACGGTGAAGTCGCAAAAAACTGAAAAATTCTATTTGTTTTTCATGTAGCTCCCCCCAATTTTTATCCGAGATTGCAATGTAGTACACCGTTGGAAAGGTGTTACATTTCTCTTTCCAAAGACGCATTGCAAACTATTATAGGATGCCTAGTTTAAGAAATATGATTTTTTAACTATATCAACCTCGAAAAAGCGGACTTTTAACCGTTATTCCAAATTTTGATGTGCACGAAAAATTTGTGGTATGCCACAATGTTACATTTAACTATATCTACAACCTACACTATGTCGCATCCCAGAAGTTTTTTGACTGTCACACCGTGTAATTGTTGTTTAAAAGAAGAAAAGGGGGGAGGAATTTAGCGGGATTAAAGGTGGGGGCGGAGAGGGGTTGATACAACAACACCAACTCACCCAACTCCATTTATTGTTAAATTTTTAATTTTTTTTAATTTAATTTTTACTTACCTTTACTGCGATTCGAACTCAGGACCTCGAAAGACTGCACTCACTGACACCGCCGCTTAGCCAACAGCACCACACCTCGGATGCCTTAAGCATCGTCCAAATTAATATTATAAACTGACTGGGAACGCTCTTCGCTCGATTGTTTTCCCACACACTCCTCTCTCAAATGTGCTTGCTCTCCTCTCTCAGATTCTCAACCTCACTCCCCTCGCCTAAAATCACCAAACAGAATGAATTTAGCTCGATTTCAAGCTCGAAATTTTTAAAAATTCAAGAATGATTAATTTTTTTTTAAGAGCGTTCATACCTAAATTATTTGTTCTACATTTCTTTGGGTGTACTCTCTCTATCTCCGTTCTGATCAAGCTCCATGATTACCCTTGAGCTATAAGACCTCTACTGACCTTAAATACAATACTTTTGACTTGACGGTGTTTATTTTCAAATTTTGCAGTATTCGTTTAGATGATTTAGCATATTTTGGAGTTTTGAAGCTGGTGTGTTTACTTTTAAAAATGGTAATTCTCTAGAACAGGGACCTGATTCTCAAATCCTATCGTTATCGTAGCTGCACATCAAATACTCTATGTGACAATGTACGACCACGAAGTCTGCCCCGCACTTTAAACATTTTTTAGACGGTAAGTGTCATTTGTGCTCAACCATAATGAAGAATCTTCATAATGCACGGTCCATCGAAGGACATTCTTCTTAAATTTTTTGAGCAAAGGGACCTACACTAGACAGTTCCCTTTGATTCTATGAGTAAGTTTTTCCAAAGCACATGCATTTACGAGTATTTGGAGCAAAAGGAGCAAATTTTAAAGTTCAGTTAGAAAGAAACCATGGATAATTCTTCATAATACGCGGTCCATCGAAGGCTTTTTTTTTAATTTTTTGAGCACAGTTCCCTGTTCTAGACAATTAGCTTAAAATTGAGCATTATTCAATATAGAGCATTCGAAAAGCTGATACAAATATATCACAGAAAAAAAACACCAAAAGAATATTCAATATCCGACATATCGGCTCGGAAAAATGTTCGATAATGATATATTGTCTTTTTGGAAAAAAAATATCGATATTTATCAACATAAATGAATATAAAGCAGGGATGCAAACCGGTTCTGAACCGAACCGGTTTTAAACCAAACCGAACCGCTTTTTCCAGCTGTTGAACCGAACCGCAAACCGAACCGGCTTCCTTTCAAAAAAGGCTGAACCGAACCGAAAACCACTAAAAAAAACGGTTCGGTTCGGTTCAGTTCTCTGATGAGCTTTAAAACGTGAATTGCTTTCCTCTAGCCAATGATACCTACTTATTAACTTCGTTTTCCTAAGATAATTTTAGTTCGACCCTCTACCAAAGGGACCACTGATAGACCGAATTGATCCTTAGGAGAGATAAAGCCCTTAAGGATGACATCACACAAATTTTACAACATGTACTCCTGTAAGTCTGCCGCAATTTCGCGCCGATCTCTTAATATACCGGTCACCAGTCTGCATTCTTTTCTTGAAAGTTGATAATCATTTAATCTTAGCCAGCAGACTTTTTCTCATACTATTAATAGGGTGTGTAAGATGCATAGTACGGATTCTCCGCTTTCAAAGTGCACTACTAGAACTTATATTACGATTCTTATAAGGATCTTAAAGATACCCAAATGGTTTGTAGGAATTCAATTTCCAAAGTGTACGAAAAGTCATATTACGACAGAAATCATAATACAGTCGAACTTCTCTATTACGAACTTCTGTACAATGAAGTTTTCTTTATAGCGAATAAACTTCCAGAACACTGCAATTTCGTTCAATATTTAAACTATTCTATATTACGAATTTTCAATATAACGAAGTTTATTTTTGTCCCCTTAAGATTCGCTATACAGAAGTGCGACAGTATTTCATAATATGACTTTATGAACCACTGAACCGAACCGAAACCGCAGTTCAGCTAGCTCCAAAAACCATGTAATGAACCGAACCGGCGGTGCAAAATCTGTGTGAACCACTGAACCAAACCAGTACGTTTTTTCGAGTGGTTTGCATCCCTGATATAAAGTGTTCAAATTAGTTATTAATTTTAAGAAAAGATTCGCAAGAGAATAACTCGCGTAATAAGCATTGTAAATCGATTTTGTACTCAATCCAAGATATTTAATACTTGAACCATGTACGCGTCTTTATTAAATTTTTTGACTGACTGTAAGTCCCTAATATTTTTGATTCAAGAATGTGTGTTCTCTTTTTAAAGGTCGCTTTTCGATTCAAGAATGTTTTGTACTTAATTAAAGTACTTTTAAGAAATAAACATACTTAAATTCTTAAGAACAAATCGGTCTGAAATCCATCCCGATCGATCTAGAACTCAGCCAGTTGTTTTTTTCTGAGTTTTTAAGGATAGGGATGTGGCCCACCACCCAGAGTTTCGAAATTTCCTATTTTTTTTTTAAATCTCTTCTCAAGTCAAACTAATATGTCTCTTATTTATGTAACTTTTACATTGAAATCCATTTTTAATAGTTATTTTCAGTTATTTTATATTGGGCACCAGAGGAAATGCAGTCGAACTTCTCTATTACGAGCTTTTATACAACGAAGTCTTCTTTATAGCGAAGTAATTTCCAAAACATATTTAGATAATTCAATATTTCGAATATTCTATATAACAAAGTTTATTTTTGAGATTCGCTATATGGAAGTTCGACTGTAAAATAAAGGAAATTTAAAAAGGTTTTCGAAAATATGAAGATTTTTTCGAGAGGTTGTATTTAACAGTCTTTTGAGACTGCAAGCTTCAAGGTAACTCAGCCTCGCGCTTGTATTATAGGACCATGCATGAATTTGTCAGATCTCTTCCCTGTAGTTCTGCTGGTGTCAAGACACTACCAAGCCTAACGACCTAATATATCACTGAGCGCTAGTCCAACGTTTAATCCATCGACAGGTAATGCATCACAGCGCTAGTCTAATACATGAACTATATTGTGCACCCATCACCACACTAAGGGTGCGCGCACACATGCGGCTCAGAGATGAACTGACGGCAGAACTTATCGCTGATCTTAACAAATAGTCACACACCGTGCATGCAAAAGTGCACAACAAGCATTGGATTGGTCTCTAAAACTCAATTGTAAGCTAATCTTTGCGGAATCAATCAAGCATGTTTGCTTATTTCGGCATGCTGACGTGATAAAATATCTTGCTCAGTCGTCAGTTCTTCTTTTAGCCGCATGTGTGCGTGCGCCCCAACGACTGGTAATGCAAGGTCGTACCGATCGGTACGTACAAAATTCGCTATGCAAATACTCGGCAGGGGGTTGGTCTGGTGGCAAGTGCTCACTACAAAAAGTTAGAGGATTCGTTAATGCCGCACCGGTGCAGCCGAACTACAGGGACTCTACACGCAAAAAAATTGGTATCAATATCAATTTTATACACGTTGTCTCAAAATAAAACTTAAACTACTATCGATTTTTTAGTATCAATATAATCCTAGAGAGTATCAAAATGATATTTTGGTTGTTAATTTCATACGCAAAAGTATCAATTTGAAACAAACACATTTTTATGAAAGTTCGAAAATTCGATATGTCATGCTCGTATGTGAAACGATGCTAGCTGAGCTGGCAGACCAGTAGGCGCTTGACGATTGACATTATCTGTTTTGATTTAAGTGCAAACACATCGGTAATTTGCTTAAGCTAAACGCTATGGAGCACACGCTCGGTATTTAAAAAGTGAGCAGCTAAACATATACATCGTTCCTTGCACACATTTGTAAATAACAAATATAACTTTTTAGAGAGGATGTACTCCACGCTGTTTCTGCGCTATCCAAGATGAGAGAATCGAAGTCAGCTCCAGTTGAGGCGTGGTTCGCATACGCTACGGTTCACGATGGACTTCCGCACAGTGACTTCTATATTTGAGTAACATCCGCGATGAAATATAAAAGTGGAATGTTTCCCATAGCCATAAAATACATTTTATAAGAATTCAGAATAAAATAAATCAGTTTTTAAATGTTTATGTTTTAGTTTTAATGGCAGTTTGCTAATAGCTGAATTGGTACTGCAAACTTGATAAGACAAAATATTAAATTACCAAAACTTTGACAGTCAAAATATCAAAATGATAATTGTTAGTATCAAATTGATACTAAAAAATAGGGGAAGTTAACTTCGGCTCGGCCGAAGTTTTGTATACCCTTGCAGCTTTCGTTGAAAACAAAAAAGTTTTTCAAACTAAGACTACTTTTTGGACCTTACTTTTCTATCGGATCTATACTATATGTCTGATTTCGAATGTCTGATATGTGATAATTTCGAATTATCATTTTGATACTTACGAATATATCAACTTGATACTTGGAGTATTAAAGAGAATTTGATACTCAATAGTTTCAAATTGATGACTAAATAGTGTCATTTTGATGACTACCTTTTTTTTGGGTGTAGGGGGCAAGTCCAAGTCGAGCTATTTCTCTTTCAAATTTTCAAATTTTTTTTCTTTTTTTTTCTCTACATTAAATTAAATATTTTAGCCTTTTGTGTGTGGTTCTTCCGGTCCCAGGTAGCTGGCAGCGGAAACCTCAAATTCCACTCAGGACATCAGGCTCAATCAGTTCTACCTCAAGTGGGTACCAGGTCCAGGTTGGTGGACCCAACCAACGACACTCGGGAGAAATGAGAAATGAAAAATCGACTTGCAATTAGCAAACATGAAACACAACAGCAACCAACGGTCGCATGTGGATGTAAGTACGAGAATGTGTGCGGGTGCGTGTGTGTGTGTGTGTGCACACATCCTGGCTGCCTTCTGGCTCCAAGAGCTGCCGGCAGCGTTGTCAGCATGGTTAATAAGTTACTTTCGAGATACTTTATTACTTCCTTGGTGGTGAGCGACAGGCGGGGTGTGGGTAGGGGAGGCATGGGATGGGCATTGGGGAAGGCACATAAAAAACGAAGGCGACAGCGCCAAAAAGGGTTGCGACTGCTTTTCATTAGGGGGTATGCGTCTCCGTCTCTATATCTTACTATCTCTCTCTCTCTCTTAGAGTGTGTGTGTGTGCAGTTTTTTAATTTATGCGATTTTTGACTGCCGTCGCACACAGCGTGCGTGTGTTGAATGGGCCCAGGGGAGGAGGAGGCGGCGGCGAACCACTTGCACAGTGTGTAAAATAAACAAAAATCTAATCAAATAGCAGGAGATCCCGTTTGAAACCCTTCGCTTTTTTTGAATGATGATTTGGAATTCTTGTTCATGAAAATACTGCATGCATCAAACTACCCTTCAATTTTTGCACAATCCTTGATTCGCCAAATGATTCCGATGTACGCACACAATACATAAATCATGCGTGGCTGGCAGAAAGAGCCATTTTGGCAGCCAAAAATGTAGTCGACTAGGATTTATCGATCGATACTATTTGCGATGCTAACGAAGCTGTGTTTTTGAACCTACTAGATTTGCCAGGCATGTCACCACCTAGGCGGCCCTGAATGTAATTCTGAACCTGGAACCAGTACACGCTTTCCTGAAGTATGAAGCAGCGAGAAGCGCAGTAAGACTCCGGGAACTGAAACTTCTTAAAGCATCTACTTCAGGCCACAGCAGCATCCTACAGGAGGTAGGAATAAATGCAGAGGCAAAAGAGAAGTGACTTCTGCATTCCAGTTCAGAAATGGAACGACAACTTTGGAATTGGGTTCCCGGAGAGAGAGGAATGGAAGCAAGACACTACCGTCAGGGAGAACGAGCTTTCCATCTATACAGACGGTTCGAAAACGGAAGAAGGAACAGGAGCAGGCATCTTCTCCGAAGAACTTGCGACACGACTCTCATACCGTCTACCGAACTGGTGTAGCGTTTTCCAAGCAGAGATTTACACCTTGGAGGAAACTCCAAGGAACATTTCAATCTTGGTCGACAGCCAGGCAGCCATTAAGGCTCTGTCATCAAACGCTACAAAGAGCAACCTAGTCCGCAGTACGGCGACAGCACTGAACCAAATCCAGCCTCGTCTGGGTACCTGGTCATGCAGGCATACCGGGCAACGAGGGAGCGGACGAGTGCGCAAGGAACGGTTCAGCGCTGCCAGTGACACAAGCGGTAACGGACATTCAAAGACCCCTGCGAGATTTCATGATGGAAGTACAGTTAAAGGCCAGAACTAGGGCAGAACGACAATGCGTCCTCACACCCGGTTGTAACATTTCCCGATCACTCTGGCCAAGATACTCTCCCAAAAGAACTTCCCAACTCCTACACTTTAGCAAGAACAGGATTAGAACTATGGTAGGAGTCATAACGGGGCACTGCACCATTGGTCATATGGCCATCAGGATGCGCGTGCCCCACCATGACTACTGTCGTAGTTGTGGGAATGAGGAGGAGTCCGAAAGCATCCAACACCTTCTTTGTGACTGCCCTGCACTTCTTAGGAACGCACCCAGCATCTGGGCAAACCATTCTTCGAAGACCTGGGCAGTCTGGCAAATGTGCCCGTAGAAGACCTGGCTCTCTTTGTGGATTCCTCCAAATGGTTTAAATAGAGAGACTGCGCAGAGCCCGACGGTCAATTCCCACTACCCCCTCCCCCCAAACCTTTTCCCTTCATATTAGGCGTCACAATGGGCCAAAAGGCCTCTTGGTGATCTCGGCCTCTGCCGAGCAGCCTATTTAACCTAACCTAACCTAACCTACTACGACTGAATGCTGAATCCCCTGTAATGTACTATTTCTGTTTTTAAAATGGCTTAAGAGACCTGTTAGGTCCACCACAGACCAGATATTTACATTTGCGACAATTACTAGAGAAAACTCATGAGACACAGACCAACACTACCCACCTATTTCTCAATTATAAACCCGATTTCGGTACACCGATATGATAAAAGTTCTTTCTTGTCTAGTTTGGAAGACAACAACTTTAAGGTTGTTAAGCATTTTGTTTATCTCTAACAAACTAGCGACAACAACATCAGTCTGAAAATCCGAAGAAGCCTGAATCATGCAAACCGAGGTTTCTATGGGCTCAGTAGAAAGTTCAAGAGCAGATCCCTCTCTAGAAAAACGAAAATAATAGTCCTGCAATACGTAGCAGAAGCATGGATATTAAGGACTCACCAGCCGATTGAGAAGGCAGAGGAAGCGACATCACTCCAAGACCACAAACCATTGTGACACCTTCCTCCCCATCCTCCAATCTGCCGATGGATACAGTGCACAACGATAATCAAAAGATAGACATTCCTGGCCAGGCTGTGTTCTTTGTGTTGATGGCGTCCAGGGCGATCGTGCCAATCAGGAGCTGACACCCCTACCCATGGCCCATGCAGCTACAAACAGTTGTACATACGCTATTCCCGGTTCACCCGGAGACAATAGACCAGACAATAGGATCGGACTCATCGTACGTATGTACTACAAACACAGAGGAAGTACTGGCTGCACTATCTCGCATACACGCCGACAAAGCACCAGGGCCAGACGGGATCCCAACCAAAGCGGTAAAGATTGTTGTGGGAGCACAGCCGAATATTTTTGCTGATCTTTATAATCAGTGCATCAGGGAGGGAGTCTTTTCCTCAAGATGGAAGCTCCAGAGACTGGTGCTGCTTCCAAAAGGGGACAAAAACATGGTGGACCCTTTGCGTACAGACCATTGTGCATGCTAGACGTCATCGGCAAACCGTTTTGAGCGCATCTTATGCAACCGCCTAGAGGCGGAACTGGAAGAACGACACGGCCTGTCAAATCAGCAGTTCGGGTTCAGGAAGCAATGCAGTACGGTAGACGCAATCACAATGGTGGTGAACATTGCCCGCAAGGCCATGGCTGGAAGAAGATGGCGAGGTGGAAGCAAGGAGTACTGCCTCATTACTACACTCGACGTAAAGAACGCATTTAACTCCGCTCGCTGGGAAAGGATCCTCCAAACACTCACACGCCTTGGTATCTCTGCGTACCTGGTGAAATTAGTAAGCAGCTACTTTGAAAATCGTACTCTGTTTTACGACACATCGGACGGACGGAAATCATACGGAGTTACAGGCGGCGTGCCACAGGGCTCAGTCATAGGCCCGATTCTGTGGAACGTGATGTACGACGGAGTTCTTCGACTATCTGCACCGATCGGCGTCAGCATCGTCGGAGGCCAGCACATTATGTCGAAGGAGGCTATAAAGTACCTGGGGGTTACGCTGGACCATAGGCTAAACTTTAAAATCCACCTAGCGTACGTGGAGTAATAATGGCGAATATCGGTGGACCTCGGTTGATCCGCAACCTGGTAAGGTCGATCATCATGTACGCAGCACCAATATGGGCCCCTGCAATGACCGTGCCATCATATAGTCGAGGATGCAAGAGTGCGTACAGGAGGTGCGCTCTCCGAGTTATCTGCAGCTTCCGGACAGTCTCAAAGACGCGGCCCTGGTACTGGCTGGAATGGTGGCGCTGGACCTGTTAGCAATGGAAAGCAGGGAGGCAGATGACCTTCGACGAGAGAGAACGGTGACGCAATGGCAGGCGAGGGGGAGTACTACCACCAACTGCAGATGGACAAGAAGACTGATTGCGGACATAAGGCCGCTGGTGGGTAGGACAAACCGACTTTTACCTAACACAGCTACTGACTGGACATGGATGCTTCAAATCCTATCTCTATAGGTTTAAGCATGAGACAGATCCGTTTTGCACACACTGTGCGCGGACCATAGAAGACGCAGAACATATTTTCTTTGTCTGTCCGAGATTCGCTGCCGAACGGGAAGAGCTATGCCTAGGTATTGGGAGGCCATTTACAGTCTCTGACTTTATGGACATCCTACTTAGCTCGCAAAACAATTGGAATGCTATTTGCACCATGGCTGCCGAAATTCTCAAATTCTTGCGTCGCGCTGAACGACAGCGCAATTCGAGTTCAAACCCTAGATAGGAATCTGGTGGAGGCCATCTCCCCCTTGTGAAGCAATACTTAGCGATAGTTCCGCAAGAGGGAAACGGAGAGTAGGGGTGGTTTTAGTGGGTGAGGAATTCCGAGTGCCACACTTCTTGGCTTTTAATGCTTTCCCCCTATACAAAAAAAAAAAAAAACCTCTACCCATGGCTATAGAGGATGTCAATAGCGATGAGGAGGATTACGCACTTTTTGAGGTAAATCACCAGAATTTCTTGCCTTCTTAGTTGCTCCTTGTGTAATTTATAGCCTAAGCTGTTAGCATTAACTGCTGTTAGTTTGTATATGTATGCCCTAAACTAAGCTATGTGCATTTCTTTCTTCCCCCTCCTCCATCTTCTCCTCTGGTTCAGAGTTTACAGCTGGTTCATGTTTACCGTAGATAGTGAACTTTTTTTGAACAGTTTCAACTTTTTTATAGCCGGACTTCTGAGAGAAGCTATGAACAACATGTGAAAACCCCCCGGGACCGGAATCCCCTTTCGACGGGCCTGCGTATGGATGAACAAGCTCCAGGAGAAGGCGACCGAAACTGAGATGGGAACACCAGGTGCGCCAAATCTGTTTGGTTTTAGAAAGGCGAAGTCAACAGTGGATGCGATCGACAAGATGGTCACACTTGCACGCAGTGATATTAAGGGTTCTAGCTGGAAACGAGGATATAAGGAGTTTAACAGCGCTGGTTGAAACCAAACCCTAAGCGCTTCAGGTGACTTCGGTGTTCAGCAGTATATCCAGGCAATCATTAGATTGTAAATCTTTACGTACCCCACGATGTCTGCAGGTGTCCTATGGAACGCCTCGAACGATGGCGTCCTCCGACTGTCTCTCCCACTAGGAGTGTACTTAGTGGCTTTGCTGACGGTGTGGCCCTCGTTGCTGTAGGTAAAGCGCTTAGAAGGACCGAATAGGCGTGTAATTTTGGCAATGAGCGCAAGCCCCAGTGGCTTAACGACACGGGACTCGAGCTTGCGGCAGAAAAGAGGCGGTTTCAATTAGGATTTGTAAGAAGGTGTAATCAGCTTGGGTTGGAGTGAATGGCACAGCGATCATATCCAAAAGAGCCATTAAAAACTTTGAAGTAATGCTGGACACCAGGCTGTGCTTCCGAAAACACTTGGCTTACGTCGAAGAGAAGGCAGCAAAATCAAGCAGCGGAGAAGACGGCTTTTGGGGAGTGGTACTGAAGCCAACATTTTATATGCGGCGCCAATCTGGCATCGTACCGTGGAGTTCTCTAGCTACATAAAAGGTGTATGTGGGGCGTACCGTCTAAGTAAGCTCAGGGCTTTTGCAGCATACCGTACGCTGTCGGAAGATGGTGCTTTGGTCATTGATCATTGAATGAGCGGGCCACAGAAGCAAATGAGAGGTACAGGGCTTCACGGTTGTATGGCTCAAGTCAGTTTAACAAAGGGATCCAGCAGCAGGAAGCGAGGCAGCGGAGCGTCGAGATGTGGCAACACCGTTTAGAACAAACTACTAAAGGTTGCTGGACCCATAACCTAGCTCCGTAATTATTGCCATGGTTGTCTAGAAAGTAGGTAAGGTGATGAACTTTCAACTAACCCAGCTCCTTAGTGATCCTTAGGAGCTGCCTGAAAAGAGTCGGACATGATGATAGCAAGCAGTGCACATACTGCGAAGAAGGGCCTCTAGAGGACGCCAGGCACGTCCTGTTTGCGTGTGAAAGTATTCACAATGAAAGGGCGGAACTATCCAGAGTGATGGGCCGAAGATAATTTGGTCTCATACAAAGGAAAACTGTAAGGCAACTTGTTACTTCGCAGCTAACATAATGGCTATCCTGCGGAGAGTGGATAGAAGCAGGGAATAGGTGGGTCATCATAGAGAACCATGTTCTTGATCTAGATCTAGCTTTTTATCTGTGATATATTTTACAATTTTTCAATAGATAGAGTACCACTGTGCCACTTTGATTGTCTATGCAAGGCGCACAAAAGTAGGCAATAGTTTCGTTTGCTCAGAGCTGACTACGAAACGTTATCAGCGGGCTTTCCCCCCTCCACTCAGTGGAGTTTTTCCTTATTTATGCAAATGAAATCAATGCCTGTTGATGTATGTGCTGCTCTCTGTATGCATGTGTGTGTGTGTTTGTGTCAAAAGAATAGAATTTTTCATTTTAAATTAGATGCCATCATGTGAGTGGGAGTGTGTGTGAGCAAAGAAAACTTTTGTTCGTTTGTTGTTGAAGAACTCAACTCTCGTCGAGTAAAACGCTGTCGAACCACATTAAAGGTAACTATGCAAATATTTTTGCGGCTCACACGAACAAACACCGAACCCTTTTTTCACTGTGTGTGTGTGTGTGTTTGGTCATTCCCTTTGAGCGCTTAACATGTGTAGGTGGCAACCAAAAATATTCCATGCTGGTCAATAGCAAAACTACAGCTTCGCAGGCCCCACCCCTCGTATCGTTCCACTTAACCCGGTTTTTGGTTCTAATTGCGTTTGCCCTGTGTTCGCTTTTAGTTTTTTGGCAATCACTTAGCCAGTTTTTGGCTATGTGCGGAATGTCTAATGAAGCCACATAAATCAAGTGGCTGGCAAAACCAGCCCCTGGTCCCAGGCCCAGGCCTAAGAATTCTGGGTATGGTCCATCGGTCAGATGATACACTCGCCTTTCGCCTGGTCAGTTATTTTGGTGGGGTGGGGGCAGGGAAAGAGGGGTGCTAATTGAAATTAAAAACGTTGCCAAGAAATGAGCACCAAAGTTGAGCATTTTTCATTTGATTTGTTCACTGTGCCAATTAGGGACTAACGAGAAATTTCAGTGATTTATGCTAATGCAAACACAACAGTAACACAAATAGAGGAAAGAGGAGCGTCTCCATGAACTTCAAAACTTATGCATAACCGTTGCAACATTTCAAATTTAAGCAGCCGCTAGTGCAATAGATTTTAGTTTATTATTATTGGAACAGCTCACATTTCTTAGCAACTGATGTATTTCTGGCTGCGATAGGTGATCGCCAGATGGCTCGTGACAAAGATTATTAGTGATCTACCGACAAAATCTAACAGCAATATTACATAAATGATTAACCGATGAAAAAAGCTGTGAGAATATGTTTTGGGGCAGCTCTTGTCAGGCTGCTGGCGCAAGTTAATACCAATGACTACGATAGTTTATTCCTAGATGGTTCGTGATATAAATTATCAGTGATCTACCGACAATTTCAAGCAGCAATTTACTCGTATGGGAATTGAAATGGTTGAGAGCGAGACACAGCTGTTAAATTTGACCACAATTAATTGTTGGGTAATTCTTTAGTAGAGCTACCCCTCACAAATAATTCTGAAAAAAAAATTCCTCGATGGACCGCAAATTTACAACAATTATGACGTCTTCAGATCGCGGGGAACTTCCGCGATTCAATGGTAAGAGTTATTTCTAAGTTGCGATTTTTTGTGTAAAAAATAGGGGAAAGTTAACTTCGGCTCGGCCGAAGTTTTGTATACCCTTGCAGCTTCCATTGAAAACAAAACAGTTTTTCTAACTAAAACTACTTTCTGGACCTTACTTTTCTATAGGATCTATACTATATAGATGTCTGATTTCGACCAAACTTGGTGAAATCTTGGAAAAGCATAATACACTGTTAATTACGAAATTTGGAGGCGGTCCCATTTAAAACAAAAAAGTTTTTCTCACTAGAACTTCTTTTTCGACAGATAATTCATACTGCAGCTATATGCTATAGTCATCCGATCTTGATAAAACTTTGTAGAAATGTGCTAAAGACGTTTTCATTAAAAATTAGTTTATGCTATAGTCACCCGATTTCAACCAAACTTTGTAGAATTGTGTAAAAGTATATAAAATAAGTGTAAGCCAATGATAAGGACGTTTTCATTAAAACTAAAAAAAATGTTCTCACTAGAACTAGTTTTCCGACCGATCGTTCCTATGGGAGCTATATGCTATAGTAATCCGATTTCGACCAAACTTTGTAGAATTGTGTAAAAGTATTTAAATTATATGTATGCCAATGATAAGAACGTTTTCATTAAAAACAAAAAAGTTTTTCTCACTCGAACTAGTTTTTCGACCGATCGTTCCTAAGGGAGCTATATGCTATAGTCATCCGATTTCGACCAAACTTATTGAAATCATGTGAAAGGAAAGTAAACTAAGATATACGTACTTTCCATTAAAAAAAATAGGGGAAAGTTAACTTCGGCTCGGCCGAAGTTTTGTATACCCTTGCAGCTTCCATTGATAACAAAAAAGTTTTTCTAAGACTCCTCTAAGGCGAAATTTGGAGGCGATCCCATTTAAAACAAAAAGTTTTTCTCACTAGAACTTCTTTTTCGACCGATCATTCATACTGCAGCTATATGCTATAGTCATCCGATTTTGATAAAACTTTCTAGAAATGTGTCCAAAGTGTATACAATAAGTGTCTGCCAATAAAAGACTAGTTTTTCGATCGATCGTTCCTATGGGAGCTATATGCTATAGTCATCCGATTTTGCACGTTCCAAACTTTGTGAAATCAGAAAAGATTGTAAACTAAAATCCCATAAAAAAAAAATACGTACTTTGGAGGCGTTTCCATTAAAAACAAAAAAGTTTTTCTCTTTAAGACTACTTTTTCAACCGATCGTTCCTATGGCAGCTATATGCTATAGTCATCCGATCCGGCCGGTTGCGACAAATGTACAGCGTATTTTTACCAAAAGACTTCGTGCAAAGTTTGGTGAGGATAGCCTTAAAACTGACGGAGGAGATAGCATAGAAACACACAGACAGACGGACAGGGCAAAATCAACTCAGCTCGTCGTGCTGATCAAGAATATATATACTTTATGTGGTCGGAGATGCTTCCTTCAATGCGTTACAAACATCCGCACAATTTTATAATACCCTCTGCAAGGGTATACAAAAAGTCAGCACCAGGTCTCGAACACACAACCCCCAATGTATGAATTAAGCATTCAGCGCACTAAGCTACAGAACACTTTGGCGTTTGTTGTAAAAATGTCAGTGTAACGGTTATAATTATACCCTGTTTCCATTGAAAATGGGAAAATGGGGATCATGAAGTTGTGCAAAAGTATGTAACAGGTATAAGGAAGCATTTGCGACCCTATAAAGTATATATATTCTTGATCAGCATCAACGGCCGAGTCGATTTAGCCCTGTCCGTCTGTCCGTATGAACGCGTGTTTCTCAGAGACTATAAGAGCTAGAGCCATGTAGATAGGTGTATACCCGATTCAAAACGAGTTTGTTTCAGATTTGGAAAATTTTTTGTGGCGTTATGTTGGTACTCATGTCTCTCACTTATGCCGACAAGCTCGGCCATTTTGAATGTTCACTTAATTGTTGACAGCTGCTTTGCTTGCACGTGTTTTGGATCGTCATCGATTTTTACCTATTCAAAAAATGGATCAAAGAACCTGTATCAAATTTTGTGTGAAAAACGAAATTAAGTGCGCGGATGCATTCCGAATGTTGACTGTGGCATACGGAGAAGCTACCTTGGACCGAAGCAACGTTTATCGGTGGTACAAAATGTTCTCAGAAGGCCGAGAAGATGTGAACGACGAAGAGCGTGCCGGACGCCCGAGCACTTCAACAACAGACGAAAAAATTAATGAAGTGGAGAAAATGGTATTGGCCAATCGTCGAATCACCGTTAGAGAAGTTGCTGAGGACCTAAACATATCGATTGGCTCGTGCCATTTGATTTTTATCAATGATTTGGGCATGAGACGGGTCGCCGCGAAATTCGTACCAAAATTGCTCAATTGCGACCAAAAACAGCATCGCATGAACATTGCTAATGAGATGTTAAACTCTGTCCGCGACGACCCAAATTTGCTCCAGAGGGTCATAACTGGTGACGAATCGTGGGTTTATGGTTATGACGTGGAAACCAAAGCTCAATCATCTCAATGGAAGCTGCCGCACGAACCAAGACCGAAAAAAGCGCGCCAAGTTCGGTCGAATGTGAAAGTTTTGCTGACAGTTTTCTTCGATTGCAGGGGCGTGGTGCATCATGAGTTCTTGCCACAGGGAAGAACGGTCAATAAGGAATATTACTGGCAAGTTATGCGCAATTTGCGCGAAGCAATCCGCCAGAAACGCCCGGATTTGTGGAAGAACAAAAATTGGCTTTTCCACCACGATAACGCCCCTGCTCACACATCGTTGCTTGTGCGCGACTTTTTGGCCAAAAAACAACACACTAATGATGCCGCAGCCACCGTATTCCCCAGATCTGGCCCCCTGTGACTTTTTCTTGTTCCCTAAACTGAAGAGGCCCATGAAAGGACGACGTTACGCTACGCTTGACGAGATAAAGACGGCACGAAGGAGGAGCTGAACAAGATAAAAAAAAAATGATTTTTTGAAGTGCTTCGAAGATTGGAAAAACCGTTGGCACAAGTGTATAATATCTCATGGGGATTACTTTGAAGGGGACAAAATAGATATTCATGAATAAATAAATAATTTTTGAAAAAAACACAAAATTCGCGATACTTTTTGAACACACCTCGTACAGCGTCGAAAACAATTTTTGAGAGCGTCTGCAAAAAAGCCGTCGAAGAGGAAAAAGAACTCAACATACAAAATGAAAGACCAGCTGACCATTTGAAAGTTTCGGGCGATGGATCGTGGAAGAAACGTGGATATACTTCATTGTACGGTGTAACTACACTTATTTGGTACGACAGTGGCAAAGTGATCGATCTCGACGTTAAAAGCGGATATTGTCATACCTGTGCCATGATGAAAAATACATTGAGCGACGACGAGTTTGTGTTCTTCGAATCACGCAGGTTCGGCCGGGAAATGGAAGTTGATTCGATTGTGGAAATGTTCTCAAGGTCCATCGAGAAATTTGGAGTAAATTTGGTGTATAGTAATTACCTTGGCGACGGCGACACCAAAACATTTCTTGGCATCCTGAACAGTGATCCATACGGCGACAAGTGCACAGTGACCAAAGACGAGTGCATAGGACATGTACAAAAGCGCATGGGTACTCATCTCCGCAACAATAGAACAAGAGGGTTTATCTAAGGATGATCTGCTAATGAGGTGCTTAGGTGGACACACACAATAGGCGAACGAGTCGTTTCCACTGTGTGGCGCATCGTACCCTAAACACCTCAACTCAGGCATTAAAATCGTCGAGATTGCTGCTTACATCGCTGGAGGAATGTTCAATGAAGGCTACAGTGCAGTATTGAAAACCATGCAGTTACTAGATTTAAAAATTGAACAGCAATGCAAGAATTTCGCCAAGGGAGCCGACAAGGAGCGCGTCACCCGACAAAACAGACGCGATTCACTTCAAAGTAAAGAGGCAAAAACAGCCCGCAGACTCGAACATCAGGGCGAAAACGAGTTTTTTGAAGAGTCTGAAGGGCAACTCTATGGACCAGGAATCGCTGATTAGCATATTATTGCGGTAAGTTCAAGAATATTACGATTTCTTATATACGAATACTTTGACGTGCGATTTATCGGTTTTTCATTTTTACGATTTTTCCTAATTGGCGGGAAAGATAGGGAAAAAATTAAACGTCCTATTGAAACGAGTCAAAATTTATTGTATTCGGGATTAAATTCTCTTCTAGTTGAACCTAAAAAACCTTAAGAAAGTTATGATTAATTTTTAAACAACAGATGAAAAAAAATATTTTTTTAATTGAAAAATGTTGAATTTCTCACTTTTTGTTCAATTTTCTTGGTTAAACTAGAAGCTATACTATTGAAAATAGAAAATTTTTTGGGTTTTTTTGTTTCAGATGGAAATTGCGACCTGCATCTTTCCCGCCACATGCACACTCGAGCCGCCTCGGCGAAATGCTTGTACCCGGCATAATATAACATATATTTTAATGAAAAAAATTTGAGAAGACTGTTGAAATATATAACAATAAAACCTGAAAGTTTCGTTTCAATCAAACATTTCTTTCCTTCCCAAAAAGTCCTCGGAAAAATCGATCTGTTAAAGCTTCTAAAGCAGGCTCCCCCCTTAAGCAATCGCCAAAAGTCATCCATGGTAGATTTGTGCAGTTTAGTGTTATCGCAGTATGCAGCTATGAGGTTAAACTATTTGTCTGGAAAATCAAGTTCAAAAGGTTCTAATAAACGATCTCTTTATGGTTGGATTTAATGCAGATTTTCCATAGATAAGACCATGTTGTCACATAAGAGAAGATATGAAATTTGGCCCTTACAATATATAGATAAGTCGCAATCGAATCAAATGAAAAACTGTTTAAGCACCGACTGTCGAGTGTCGAAGCAATCATCGACTGTTTGCTTGGACTTGAAACAATTCAGAAAGTCGCAGGCAATCAAATGAAAAACTTTCAAAGCATGGACTGCTGATCTGCTTCCTGTTTTACAAACTTGGAATTTTTTTTTATTTTTACTTTGACATAACTTTTGAGATTTTCAAAGCAGAGGCTTAACAACAAAATTTTTAAGTTGAAAAAAAAACTTATAGCTCAGTCAATTGAATCTTAAAACTTTTGCTACTTTAAGTCAAGCAATTCGAACACTGGTATTTTCCATATGTAGACTACGAAACGGAGTTTTACTTCACAGTAAATTTCATGTGCTCTACAAATCGCTTTCGATCCAAAAAAGACTCGATTCCCATATGATTTGTGTAGTTTTTAAGTCGAAAGTTATTTGTACAGCACATAAGATTAAATAAATGACTTAATAAATTGATTGCTTTTATGTTAGTTATATTGTGTAAAACCTTCGTCTAAAAACCTTAAAGCTCGAATTTCTGAACCATAACCATTGCACTATGGGCGATTAGCCCAAAATTGTGGCATAAACTCTAAAAATAAAGCTAGACTCTTGAAATTTTGTGTGAATGTTACTTATATTAAACTAGAATTTCGGAAAAAAATGTTCGTCATTTGGGCCACGCCCTAACTTTCCGCCCTTACCGTTACCTGAAACGGTACAGACAAAACTTAAATTAATTATAAAAAATCAAACTTAAAGATGTGCAATACGCCACATTTGACAAAATCGAATCGTATGTTAATATGCGAATTAACCACGCCACCTGTCATTTGCCCCCTTCCCAACCGCATACCCACTTCCCATCTACAATAGATGGAAAATTAATAAGTTTTTATACCCTTGCAAAGGGTATTATAAAATTGTCCGGATGTTTGTAACGCATAGAAGGAAGCATCTCCGACCACATAAAGTATATATATTCTTGATCAGCACGACGAGCTGAGTTGATTTAGCCCTGCCCGTCTGTCCGTCTGTTTCTATGCTATCTCCTCCGTCAGTTTTAAAGCTATCCTCACCAAAGTTTGCACGAAGTCTTTTGGTACAAATACGCTGCACATTTGTCGGAACCGGCCGGATCGGATGACTATAACATATAGCTGCCATAGGAACGATCGGTTGAAAAAGTAGTCTTAAGTCCTCCAAAGTACGTATTTCTTAGTTTACTATCCCTTACTATCCCTTCCCACTAAGTTTGGTCGAAATCGGATGACTATAGCATATAGCTGCCATTGGAACGATCGGTCGAAAAATTAGTTCTAGTGAGAAAAACTTTTTTGTTTTTAATGAAAACGTCCTTATCATTGGCTAACTTAAGTTTACTATACTTTTACACAATTCTTCAAAGTTTGGCCGAAATCGGATGACTATAGCATATAGCTCCCATAACAACGATCGGTCGAAAAACTTCGTGACTTTTTTAATAAAACGCCTTTTATTGGCATACACTTATTTTATATACTTTGGACACATTTCAACAAAGTTTTATCAAGATCGGATGACTATAGCATATAGCTGCAGTATAATTATCTGTCGGAAAAGAAGTTCTAGTGGGAAAACTTTGTTTTAAATGGGATCGCCTCCAAATTTCGCCAATTAAAGTGCATTATTCTTTTCCATGATTTCACCAAGTTTAATCGAAATCAGATATCTTTACAGTTAGATCCCCTAGAAAAGTAATGTCTAAAAAGTAGTCCTAGAAAAACTTTTTGTTTTCAATGGAAGCTGCAGAGATACAAAACTTCGGCCGAGCCGAAGTTAACTTTTTCCTAGTTTTTCAATTTATTTTAACAATATAGTTAGAACATTTTTTGGGGAAGACATCATATTTCCTCATCATCTAAAACATGCAATAATCTTCATCGTATTCGTTTTCGTCATCAGAATTAGCTGCCGTGTCCGAATCGATATTACAAAGATTTGAAAAAGAACTCATTTGTTGGGTCGGCAACCCAAAATATTCTCTTATCTGCTTTTGTCCCTCACTTAAGCAGACTTGATAGCAAAGGATCGGAGGAGTCCATAGCTCTATGGAACACGTCAGAAAGATTATTTAGTCTGAGTTTTTCCTGGCGTGAGAACGTCAGTCATGTTTGTAAAGTTTGTTGCAGTCTTCTGAGGAATTTTCGCCTAGACATCCAACAGGTACCAATCACAATTTGATTATCTCAGAACCGTGAACCAAAAATCTTGTGG